>AWOL01S0019333.1:412897-424490 GCA_000715115.1 Nicotiana otophora | reverse complement strand
GGGGGTTAGGTTGATTTGGACCTTTTGGTTCTTGGCTTAGAAGCCTAAGTTAGAAGTGTTGATCAAAGTTTGACTATTATGAAAATGACCCCGAAACGGTATTTTGATGGCTCCGATAGCTTCGTCTCGTAATTTTAGACTTGGACGTATGCCTGAAATCGAATTCGGAGGTCTGTAGGTTGATTTGTGTTGTTTTGCCGAAAGTTAGCAATTTGAGGTTTAGAAGATTTTCAAGTTTGACTATAGGTTGAATATTAGCTATCAGGTTCGAAATTTGATTTTGCCACTTGGAATAGGCCAGTTATGCTATTTACAACTTGTCTGCAAAATTTGGTGTCAATCGGAGTTGGTTTGATAAGATTCAGACGCTTGGTTGTAATTCTAGAAGTGCTTGAACTTTTCTTTGAAATTCTTGCATTTTGATGTCCGATTCGTAGTTTCAGATGTTATTTTTGTATTTTAATCAAGCAAGCGAGCGAGTTCATATGATATTTTTAGACTTGTGTTGATGTTTGGTTTAGAGCCCCGAGGGCTCGGGTGAGTTTCGGACGTGTTTTAGAATGGTTTTCAATTAAAACATGACTGCTGGTGTGCTGATACCATAGGGTCGCAATTGTGAACACCAGCATTGCAATTGCGATCCTAGTAGGAGGTCTCAGGTGTCGCAATTTTGATACCTGGATCGCAATTGCAAATAATGTGAGGAATAGGGTAGGCTCGCATTTGCGACAAAAGTGTTGCATTTGCGATGAGGGCAGGCTTCGCAAATGCGAAGCCAATGTCGCATTTGTGACTTCCTCTTAGGTTGTCAGTGGCCTCGTCTGCGCGATTCTCTTTGCAATTGTGAGGGTTCGGAATTATCGCAATTGCTACATCTGCAACTGAACAAAAGGGGCAGAGAGTCGGGATTTTTTTATCATTTTCTCTCATTTTAGAACCCTAGACTCGGTAGAAAGAGATTTGAAGAGGGGATTTTCATCTACAAACATTGGGTAAATAATTATAATCAATTTTTAACTATATTTCATGATTATATCTTATATTTAACATCAAATTTATGAGAATCAAAGAGTAAAATTGGGAAATTTTGTCAATGTTTTGAAAAATGAAGATTTGAGTTTTCAGAGTCGATTTGGACTTGGATTTGAAAATAAAACACATATATGGACTCGTGGGGTTATGGGTAGTCGGAAACTATCTTTGGACCTGAGTTTTGACCGGCCAGGCCCGGGGTTGATGTTTGTTAACTTTATGAGAATTGTGTAAAGATCAAAGTTCTATCTATTGTAATTGATTTCTCTTGCATTGTTTGATAATATTAAGTCGCTTTTGGTTAGATTTGAGCTGTGTGGTAGCGAATTTTAGGGGAAAATCCATATTCGAGGGTTGATTCGGCCGAGCTGAGGCATGTATCTTGTCTAATTTTATGTGGGAGAACTACTCCTTAGGATTTGAGTTATTTGTGTTAATTGTACTTTGTGGAAGACGTGTGCACAAGGTGACGAGTGTGTACACGGGCTATATGTAGTATTTTGACTGGTTTAGACTTTTAGACTTCTTCCATGCCTTTACTTGAATTTGTTATAACATGTTACATCTTTTATTGTTAAATTTACTCTCACATGTTCTAATTGATGTTGTTAGTATTTGTTATATCTTTTATTGTTGTAATTGCTCTCATATGCTTTAGTTGAAGTTACTACCTCTCTTATTGTCTTGTTAATCCTTATTTGTTAAATTACTCCTACTTGATGTTGTTATTTCGTGGAATATCTTTTTGATTGAGTTATTGATTTTGAAGTTATGGAAGTCATTATCACATTGAGGTTGAAGTTCTTAATTGATGAGCATTCCTCATTCATTTTGTTGTTATTGAGATTCTTGTACACATTGTAATTGAGCCATGAGCTATATATTGTGATGACATCGGTATTATTAATTTTGGCAAGTGTTGTGGCATATGGGTACATGTGGTGCGAGTTGAATATTGTGTTGTGATATTGATGCGCATGCGGTGATATAAGGATAGGGGTTGATACACATGCAGTGAGATAATGTGGGAATTGATACACGTGTTGCTGGTAAGGGAATTACTTGAAACCACACGGTGAGATAAGGGGGCTAAAATACGTGTAGCTATTTTGAGAAAATATTTTCAAAAATCGATGCAAGGCTCACACAGTGATATAAGGAAGGATTGTGATTAAAAATTGTGATATATGAATATGAGGCGGTACTTCAGTTGTGATTCTTGTTGTACATTCCATGCTAAAGAGTCTTGTTGGTTGAACAGTTCTTGTTGTTTTCTTCACTGTCTTAATTGTAATTGTCTGTGTTGACTACTTGTTGTTTCTTCATGTGTTCACTACTTGTTGCCTTTATCGCTTCAATTTCCGTTGTTAGTTTACATCATTGAACTGCTTGTCTGTCAATTATTTCCTCATTTTTCATTATTAGACTATGCTATATTCTATCCAGTTTTCTTGTCCTAGTAGGTGTCTTGACCTAGCCTCGTCACTACCCTACCGAGGTTAGGCTTGATACTTACTGGGTACCGTTGTGGTGTACTCATACTATGCTTCTGCATATTTTTGTGCAGATCCATATACATCTGCTCGCGCCGGGCACTAGTGACCATTTAGCTTTATCGGGGGACTTCAAGATATACCTGCAGGACGCTTGCAGGCCTCGAAGTCACCTTCTGCTTTAGTTGTATTACTGATTATTTCTTGTTACGAAACAATAATGTATTTCGAGAGTATTAGCGTACTCTTGTAGAGCTTATGACTCGATTCCACCAGGTTTTGGAGAGTTTTTGACAATTATACCGTTTAGATTCTGTTTTGATAGTTTAACAGTTTTAATTTGATGTTTAAGTTATTATTTCAATGTATGTTTGGTTTACCTAGTCTTAGAGATTATGTGCCATCACGACATCCTAAGGTGGGAAATTGGGATCGTGACAGTTGTGAAACTCTATAAATTGATGATCCCTCCTTCATACACAAGAACACAATAGAATCCACAATGTAGTCATTACGAGGGTTTTGTTAAAGGGAAGATTATTCTCTCAAAATTTTAATTTTATTCTATATTAGTTTTATCATATGTAGGTCAACTGACCAAACTCATATCATATAATAAAGTCTTTTTTATAGTTTTTTTGTCGTCTGATTTATTATTATTGGAGACTTATAATTGTTTGATTATGCATGACGCCCTAATTATTTCGATCCCAACATATAATTGCGGGAAATAGAGATTAATGTGCTTAGTTTGCTGTCGCCCAGATATGGTTTGACGAAATGTAATATTCTTCAACTGTAAAAGGAATTATGAAAATTTGATGGAAGGCATGTGTGGCTGCTGAAATATGTGTTTGCTCATCATATTTGAAAAGAACCAGATGATATTATTTTATTTTTAGGGAAAAAAGCTAATATTACCCCTGTACTTTCGTCTATTGTTCATGTTTTTTCTCCGTTTGGAATACGGTCCAAGACTAACCCCACCGTTAACAAAGTAAACACATTCACCCTTTAGTCTAACAGACTTCCATGTGGCACCGATCCCAGCATTAAAAACCCCACAAATACATATCAATCTTAGAATTATCCGCCCGGACGGTATTCATACCCGTTTAACCGAAACCCAAATTTAGTGTTGTTCTTTTTTAAAAGAACCCCATAGATGGATAGGGAAAAATTAGGATTCATAAAAGAGGAACCCAACCAAATTCAACCCCTATACATGCTTTCTTCTTTCCTTCTCACTGCAACATAAATGCCTCAGGCTGGTAGTTCATCACAGATAAGGTGTCGATGTGGTCTCAAAGCCCACCATTTTACTTCAAGTACTCCAGCTAACCCCGGTAGAAAATTCTATAAATGCCCGAGGCCCAAGGTTTGCGAATTTTGTTGATTGTTAATTTCCCTCCCCTATGTTTCTTATAATTTCGATCTCAAAGTTTAATTGGTTCAACTAACTAATGTCGTTTGGAATGGGGTTGACAGATAATTTCTTGTGATTTTTGGGAATGGGAAGATAAAATATTATGCGATAGTGCTATGACTGAAATAACAGGATTAACGTCGTCGTTGGATGTTGTTAATATTGAAAGGTACAAATTGAGAGAAGAAGTAATTTCCATGAAAGATATGAACCAATCTGAAGCTAATAATGTTAGAAAATTAGAAGAAAGAGTTTCACTTTTGAAGATGTTGATTATTGCTTCATGGGCACTATTTCTGGGATTCTTTGTCGCGTCTGTGATGAAGTAAAGTAGCAGTTATTGATTTAGTTTAGTAGGCTTTTGTTTGGTTTAGCTTAGTAGGCTTATGTTTGGTTAAGAATCTGCAGATATAAAATTGCAAGTAACGCATTTGAAGCTTTTTTGTGATGAAGTTATGCATGTAAGCTTAGTAATGTATGTAATGTATGCAAGATTTTCAGTGATGTATGTAAGCTTAGTAGGCTTTTGTTTGCTTACTTGCACTCTAGCAATAATGTTTACTGAAAGCTAGTTCCTAATTTCTCAAAATGTCATTCTATGAGATGCGTTTTTCTTACAAATCAGGAGGTGATGCTACTATTTTTCTCGTTCGTGTTTGGCCATATGAAACATCAAATTAGAGTTCTAATTACTCATAATTTCCTATTTCTTTTTCAATTCTCTACTAAACCTCCAAATTTTTAACAACATAATCAACAAGAATAATTGGATATGAGTTAATAACAAGCATAATGTCATAAATTTGACAACAACCATCTATCATAATACATTAAAGAAGACAGACAAATTGGATGTCGTGTTATAAATGCCAAAAATTGTCACTACCAAGTGATAACTTGACATCCACCGGTCACCAACCAAACAAGTAGTTACCAAAATAATTGTACTGTCATATCAGTAATCAAAACACTTCCAAAACAACTACAATAACTTTCACTATTCAACTAACTGTCCAAACAAGAGCCCAATTCACATTAGCGTTGTGTCTTGCCATCAAACTTTCTTGCCTTCAACTTTGCCATTCTTTCCACTTGATTGATTTCCAGTTATAGCCCTTTTACCATTCCATTTGAGCTTCTTTGGTGAGTATGGTAGAGATTATGGATATGACTCAACCCACTTGAATCACCAACAAAGTTGATTAGCCTTGTTGCTCTTGGTACAGTTTGTTCTTGCCTCATAAGCAGTCTTGTTTTTGCCTCTGAAAAACTCTTTGGCCTTACAGCTGGGGCATCATCATCTGAATCAAAGTCAGGGAATTGAAAATCAGGGTTGGCAGTGGTAGTGGGAAGTTGCCTTTGCACTGAAGGAGTTGGCATAAATTGAAAGTGACAGGCTTGACTTGGCTGACTTGTTTGGCTTGCTTGAATGGCCTGTGGTGCTGATTGTTGTACTTCATTTTCAGCTTGTATATCTGCAGCATGTGGAGATCTAGGCACTTCATCATTACTGTCTTCATCTATTAAACCTCTTTGCATCTTTGCCTTCTAGCCCTTCTTCCTTGCACCCATTGACTGCTTTCCCTTTGAATGCTATTTTATATGAGATTGTTAGAACAGAACAGAAAAATCAGAAATTAAATTAAAAGTAAAAATTGAAATCATGATCGTTTACCTTCGCACAACCCCTAGCATTGTGTCCAGGTAGACCACATGTGGTACATTTCATTACTCTTCCCTTCCTAGACTGACTCCATTCTCCTTGCCTATTCAGTGTTTCATCTTTTTCTCTTGTTCTTTAAACTTTGAGCCTGCCAACCATCTTCACCAACTTTGGGGGATCCATTGCATGACTTGATTCAACTTTCCAAAATTTCTCTCCCCTTACAGGTTGTATCTTGTGTGAATATGCTAGAAGATATGTTTTTTGGTGTACGACCAGTGTACTTCAGTCAAGGGATCAGTCTTCTTGTACTGTAGTGCCTTAATTGCATAAGGGCATGTGATTCCAGTTAGGTCCCATGTTCTGCAGGTGCATCTTTTGACAACTATATGAATACAGAATTTGTCACTTCCTTCACTCACTTCATAACCATTGTCACCATTGCCATGCACAACACACTTGCTTGCAATCCTCAAGTACTAGTGATATAGTTGCATGGCTTTTGGACCGATTTCAGTAGTCCATCTCATAACTTCCTCTTCTCTTTCCCTCAGCAGGTTCATAACCTTTATTCTGATCTCCTCAAGTATCTTGATGATTGGTTTGTATCTGGCAACCAAGACCCATACATTGAAAGACTAAGTTAGGTTATTATCCACTGAATAATTCTTGCATATTGTGTCAAAGAATGCCCTACACCATCTTACGTGCGGGTACTTCAACAAATCTTCAACAACCTCTTTTCCATCTTCATCAACCTTCTCCATATTCTTTAACTGATCCTTGAAGTCTTCTTCATATGTGCTCCATGCATCTCACCAAAGATATTTCTTGTTTTCCCCATGTCCCCATCTTTTGCACCAAATTGCTTCTATGTTCCTTACACAGAATCTGTAGTTGGCTTCAGGAAGGACCATCTTGCCTGCATCAATCAAACCCTATAAATGAAAAGAAAAAGAAATGTAAGACATAATATAGAAATGTATTTTTAAAAGAACATAAAATGTCAAATAATGGATTCATACCTTTTACATTCTGATATAAAAGTTATTCCTTCTCCCATTTTGAGATCCAATGAATTCTGCAACAAACTTAAGAACCAGTTCCATGTAACCTTGGTTTCCTTGTCAACAACATCCCAAGCTAGAGGATAAAAATGTTGCATAGAGTCTTGATGTCACGACCCTGAATCTCAACATCGGGACCGTAATGGTGCCTAACATTTCACTTGTTAGGCAAGCCAATGTTAACTAATTACTTAACCAGTTTTAACAATTTAAATCAAAATATTAATAATAACAAACTGTGATAGTCTGAAATGAATATGATAAATACCATGTAGTGTAAACTAAACATATCCCAAAAATCTGGAGTCACAAATACATGAGCATCTAGAGTACTACAAATAAAGTATGAACAAAAATATACAGTTGTTTGAGATAAGGTAAAGATTAAAGACAGAATGGAAGGGGATTTTAGGGACAGCGAACGCCATCAGCTCTACCTCAAGTGTCCTACTTATAGCCGGTTCGGCATGATCTCCTCTACACGCCGCTAGAACCAACTTCGGTAACTGCACAAGAAGTCCAGAAGTGTAGCATGAGTACAACCGACCCCTTGTACTCTATAAGCGTCGAGCCTAACCTTGACGAAGTAGTGACGAGGCTATGACAAGACACTCACAATAAACATGTACGAAACAATAATAACAGAAACATGAATAAAAATAAAATAGTAAAGTCAAATAAGCGGACCTGTAGGTCAACTACCAAAGGGCCCCACAATAACAGATCTCAAATCTCATATTACAATATCGAGAACAATATGTACAACCACAAACAACTTATAACACAACAAATCTGTTGCGGCGCGCAACCCGATCCCACCATATTATTATCTCTTCATATCATATTCCATCCTTATTTCTTCATATCATATCATGTCATTTCAATACCGTTGCGCCGTGCAATCCGATCCCACCATATAAATTCATATCAATACCGTTGCGGCGCGCAACCCGATCTCACAAAATTAATTTATCAACATAAACAACTCAACACCAATATTTCTGTAATATCAACACAAAGAAAAATGAAACATGCGGAGCAATAAGAAACTACCAAAACAAATGGAGAATAAACAATACATCAAAAACCCAAACCTTGGAAAAATAATAATACCAAAATAGCTAAATGACTCACATAAACGGAATAACATAATAAAGTATCTCAAGTAATGTGAGAACGGTAAAAGCAAGTAGAACGTAAGGTAACAAAAATATACAAGTTATACAAGTAGAAGCATGTAGCAGGTCAACAAATATTGGGTGAGAAATGTACAACTCAAAGCAAGTAACAGTTAAATAGTAATTAACAAGTAAAGCATAAATGTCAGGTAAAAACATGTAACAATTACATCATATACAAGAGATAACATGGAATAAATGAAGACATGGAAATAAATAACCCAACCCCACATGCTAAATCTCATGACGGCGCATATACTCTCGTGACCTCACATATACGCCGTTTACCCACATAATTCACATAGCAAATAGTCGAAAAGTCTTAATTCCTTCAAGTCAAGATTAGACACAACACTTACCTCTTTTCGCAATAAAATCAATACTCAACTACGGACTTTTCTTTAGAATTAGCCTCCAAAATGGTCAAATCTAGCCAAATATAGTTCAAATAATTCAAAATAAGCTTTAAAAACTACCCACGAGTGAAAAAGATTCGATCTTTGATGAAATTGGAAAAAGTCAACCCCAGGCCCGCTTGGTCAAAACTCGAGATTCAGACCAAAACCTGATTACCTATTCACCCCGACCCATGTTATGTGATTTGTTTCGAAATCCGATCTCAATTTTGTAAAAGTTTTAATTTTTACCCTAATCCCTAATTTCTACTATGAAATTCATAGATTAAAGGTTAGAAATCAGTGGGTGATAATGAAAATACTGAAAACTAGTTAAAAATCACTAATCAATGAAGTGAGGATAAAAAATCTCTTCAAAATTGTCTCTAGGCCGAACTCTAGCTTCAAAAATGGTGAAAAATGGTTCAACCCCGGCATTCAGCACTTTTGATACCTGGGCGTCAGGTCTTCTTCGCGTTTGCAAAACACCCGACGCGTTCGCGATGCACTAGTGTAAGGTCCCGTAAAATTTTACCTAAAACCCGGGGTTTCGTGATGTCGAGGTAGACTTATGCGTTGATGATTGTAGAGATTCTTTTGGAAGTGCAGGGCGTTTCTGCGCTCCATTTTGCTGTCGCAGAACTGATCTGCGGACCGCAGATTTGCCGCAGATTGAAGCTAAAATTTGGGCAAAATTTTTGGACCATTATGCGGCCGCATAATCATTTCGTGGGCCGCACAACCCATCACAGATCCAACACAAAAGTTTTCGGAGGAAAGTTCTGCGGCGCATTATGCGACCGCAGAATATGTTTGCGGACCGCAAACCGGTCGTAGAGTGAGGTAGAAGTGCCAAGTTCCGGAGGGTCATTATACGGTACATTCCGCGGACCGCAGAAGCGTTATGCGGTCGCATATGCGACCATAGATCTGCATGGGGGCTTCATTTTTTCTAACTTTTTAACCCGACCCTATTTCAATAATTAGACGTAAGGGACCATTTCTGAAGGGAATATCTGGTATTTTTAGAGAGAGGGAGTGCCCTAGAGTGAGAGAGGAAAATCCCTAAGCTTATTGTTCCTCCAAAATCTTGCTCAAGCCTTGAAATTCAAAAAGAAATCTCACAAGGCCTTCAACCAAGAGGTAAGATTCTAGCCCTAAACCTTAATTTCGAAATTTTGTTTGGGAATAGGTAATGGGGAGGAAGATTTTGAGGATGAGGGTTGTTGTTTATGCATGCATGTACATTCATGAGTTGTGGGAAGGTAGTTGAACTCAAATGGGTAGACCTTGGGTTGTGTGGGGAAGGAAATCCTCCATAGGAGAAGCTAGAAATAATAATGCCCACCTAGTGTTTGGCAAAATGCTCAAATAAGCTGGAAACATGAACTCCTCCCTAATTTGTGTTCAATTTTGCCATATCTCTAAATTGATCAAAGTTGCTAGGATTTCCGGAACGGTGTAGTGAATTAAGGAAAGCTCAAAGCGAGGTATGTTGGCTAAACTTTTGTTTTAGAATTGAATCCTATAATATCCTTGTAAGTCCCGTGTTGCTCATTATAAATTGATTATTTCGAATAAGCCTTGTGTCGAAAGATATATGCGTTCAATTGTATTCCAAATGTTCTTGTTATGTTTAGTTACAACTTGAGAACGTGATTAAGCATGGGTTGTGTGTTAATATGTTATGATTTGAAAACGTGATTCTAATGAAAACTAGCATGTCGAATTGTGTAAGAAATCACATGTGCCTAAGACCTTTAATTTGGTTAGTTGCTCAAATGTGTATTTAAAGTCTTGAATGGAAATGTTTGTTGTTGACGATCCGTGATGATGTTTGAAAGTGAAACAGTAAATATAGAATATGAAATACGGTCAACGTGCCAACAATGACTTTATATTTGGGGCCATTCGTGCAAATGAAACAAAGAGGCGAGAACAAGATGTTGAAATGAGTTGTGAATCCTTTTAAAAATAAATGCTTTGGGAGTATCGTTTAGTCACCGAGGAAGGGTAGGTCAAAATAACCTAACCTCGAAATTACACGTGCCGGTGTAGGAGTGATTGAGGGGTAAATTCCCGTGTTAATGTGATGAGGTTGTTTCCCCGTATATGGGATGAGAATGATGTATTGAGATGTTTCCCCTTGAATGGGATGGGATTATTGCTAGCGAGATGTGATGTGATGTCGACCCACACGGCATTGTGGTGAGACGGCTTAGCCGATAAGACTGAGATCGGACGCCATGCCGCGCACATGGTGGTATTGTGAGTGAATGTCTCGGGGTGAGGCGACTTAGCCGATCGGGCTGAGATTAGACTCCGTTCTAAAAACACGGTGGTGTATCGGTACTAAAGATCTCCTAATTTAAAACACTGAAACTCACTTGAAATTTACCTTTCCCTAACTTGACACCTTGATATTGTTTGAGTCTCTTATTGATTTCATGTTTCTGTTACTCGTTCTATTGAGAGGGTATTTAGTTTTACATACTAGTACTATTCCGTATGTACTAACGTCCCTTTTGCCGGCAGCACTGCATCTTTAATGGATGCAGGTGGTATCGATCAGTGATAGCAGCACACCCGCTCCTCAGCTGGCTTGGTGAACCCCATTTCATTTCGGGGTCCTGTATCTCTTATCCTTTGTACATAGCATTTTGAAGTATAGCCGGGGCCTTGTTGCCGGCACTGTCGTAGCACTCTTTTTGTAAAACCTCGGAAAATTTCAAAGTACTTAAGTGTAAGGCCTGGTAAAGTTTATAAAGAAAATAATGTTTCATGGTGCCGGATTAGGCTTACGTGTTTGAGGATTATAGAAATGCACCGGAAAGTAAAAGAAAATTTTTGGCGGAAGTATGCACTTCTGCGGTCTATTATGCGATCGCAGAACCACTCTGCGGACCTCATAATGGCCGCAGAGTGAGACAGTTAATTGGGTTAGTTTAAAACAATTATGCGGTCGACTATGCGACCGCATAAATGTTATGCGGTGCATTATGCGATCGCATAACAGTTATGCGGACCGCATAATGACCGCATACACAGACAGCTTTTTCGATCATTTTATCAGCAATTATGCGATCGATATGCGGTCCGCATATCGTTTATGCGATCGCATACCTTGTTCCGGAGCTCCATTTTGGGTTTTTAAAACCCGACCCTATTTCTTTAAATACACTCTTTGAGCCATTTTTGAGACATAATCTGATATTTTAGAGTGAGAGAGAGTGCCCTAGTGTGAGAAAGTATTCTTCAATAATTGTTCTTCAATTCTTGCTCAAGTTTTGGAAGATTAAGAAGGGAAGCTCACTAGGTCTTCATTCTAGAGGTAAGATT
>AWOL01S0019333.1:368860-383902 GCA_000715115.1 Nicotiana otophora | reverse complement strand
GGGGGGAGGGGAGATCGACGAGGATGTCACACACCGTATTGGGGTAGGATGGTTGAAGTGGAGGTTAGCATCTGGAGTCCTGTATGACAAGAGAGTGCCACCAATACTCAAAGGTAAGTTCTATAAAGCGGTGGTTAGACCGGCCATGTTGTATGGGGCTGAGTGTTGGCCCGTTAAGAACTCAGATATCCAGAAGATGAAAGTAGCAGAAATGAGGATGTTGAGGTGGATGTGCGGGCACACTAGGATAGATAAGATTAGGAATGACGTTATTCGGGAGAAGGTGCACGTGGATCCCATTGATGACAAAAGGCGGAAAGCGAGGCTTAGATGGTTTGGACATGTTCAAAGGAGAATCTAGATGCTCCGGTACGGAGGTGTGAGCGGCTGGTTTTGGAGGGCACGAGAAGAGGTAGAGGGCAGCCTAAGAAGTATTGGGGAGAGGTGTTCAGACAAGATATGGAGAGGCTCCAGATTTCCGAGGACATGACACTTGATAAGAAGATGTGGAGGTCGAGTATTAGAGTTGTCGGTTAGGATGTAGTTGAGTCTTGACTTACTTCATACCATTGTGGGACTAGCCAGGTAGGGTTTTTGTCTAAGATAGCTAGTGACAATGTTGTGTTTTACTACTTCGCTTTTCAGTGTATGTCCTATTTACTGGCTATCACTTTTGCTTTGCATCTTTCTTCTGCATTTCATGGTGTTCCTATTTTTTCTATGATTGTTGTGGTGATACTAATATTGTCTTCTTTTGTCCTTTTGTCTTTTTGTTTTCTTGAGCCGAGGGTCTTTCGGAAATAGCCTCTCTACTCTTTGGGGTAGGGGTAAGGTCTGCGTACACACTACCCTCCCCAGACCCCATTAGTAGGATTTTACTGGGTTGTTGTTGTTGTTTTAAACTGCTATTAAATGCACATCCCTTTCCTTATTCACCTTTATTTGCTTTAAACTGCTATGACGTGCACATCCCTTCCCTTATTTGTTTTAAATTGATATGACATGTATGACCTCTCTCCATCCCCTTCATCTTGTCTAAGACTACTACATTATGACTCTCCCATCCCTATTTCTCTGCCTGCTCATTACGTTCTTGCACATTTTCATGAGCTAAACCGACTTCTTTCTTTTGTCTTTCTTTTCTTTTCTCTTATTTTCATGTTCACTTCTGCTATTTTATTTACTGCTTTTACATACCTTTATCATGAAAATACTTTGCAATGTACCATTATTTCTGCATAAAGTATGCTCCGCATCATACTCCACTCGTGCTAGTTATCAACATAGCGACGCTTTATGAGTATCCGCTCTTTCCTGAAATCACCCTTTTAAATCGGAAAGGGTTATTTGCGGTAGACTAGTCGATTAGCGGTGCAGTCGACGGTCCCGTGCCTTTACCTCTCAAGTTGTCCACTTGGGAGTACCAGTCTAGACCCTTCTAGAAACCCTACTCCAATTCGAAATGTACATGCATCATGCTAAACCTAATACGGGTTGAAGTGTTGTTAACGTAACAACCCGCTAGATAAACCTTGTCCAAAGTCTGACGGGATTTCCACAATCCTAATGGACACTATCATATTATTTGCATTACTTGGAGAAATGGTGCTAACATGTTGATCATTATTGCATAAGTAATCAAATATGGAGGGGGAAAGAGATAACCTTTGTTTGTTTGTAGAAAATGAAGCACTAAATCCCCAGGTTCGGTATGGTCCAAAACATCCCACCTTTGCTACTTGACTGGCGGAAAGACCTTGCACTTTGTGACAAAAATCATGTGAGAAGAATACTTGGTGACTTTCCATCTTTGATGAACATTTGACCAAATAGGGAGCTGATCGAGGCCGCCACCATGTTTTGGGACAAGAAAAGAGCTGGTTTTCGATTCAGCAATATAGAAATGTGTTACATTTTGCGTTTTCGTACGTTAAAGTTTCGTCGTAAGTTAATCGACGTAGGCTCGGGAATGAGATTATTTTTGAGGTTATAAGTATTTATGCTATTTATAGCAGGTGATAAATAGGTACCGCGAAGGTTAGAGGGTAAACAAATCAAAGAAAATGAGTTTCGTTGAAGGTTGTCAATTTGGGATAAAATACGGTCCAAGCTATAATACCCCGTATTTATGGACTAGGTCCATACAAAGTACCACATGACCATGATAGTAAGTTATATAAAGTATGTTAAAAGTGATTAGTATTTTAAGTAAATTAGGATATTACCTAATTATGTTGGTAAGGGGTTAATTATTGATTTTAGAGAGAAATTAGTAAATTAATTAGAAATACATAAATCTTTGGTGAAACCATCACTCCACGTGTCAGCAAGGGGATTATAATTGCTAAGACCAAATGGTGACTATTGATTCATGTGACTAGGCGGCATATTTAGGGGATTTTTGGGCAAAAGTAATCCACAAAAGTGGGGCCCACAACCCCCAATTTTAAGAGATCCTCCCACATCATTAAGTGAGACGTGTATGTTTGCTAAGTAATGGATGAAGTCTCAAAAAGGAATTCATATGAAACTGCATAATACTATAGCAGCGTGAGATTGCGATTCTAAGGGAGTCCGTACTCCTTTACGGTACAATATTTCTCAAGAATATCATATGGATTTTTTCCTACTTCGATATCGCCGTTACTTGTTTTGTCGCTATTGACGTGTGTTAAAGGGATTGTCAAGAGAATTGGCTCAGGTATGTTAAGGTTATCCCTTCTTTATTTTTGCATGATCCATATGATACAAACGAAACGAGCAAAAGCACAACTTCTATAAATGACTCTATTCAAAGAAGTACTAGGGATGTCTATGTTCTTGATTCCCCATGTGTCCTGTTATTATATCATCTTTTCATGGGTCTTAGATAATACATAAGTTAATGAAGATTATTTCATGATATTAACCGAAAGCAGATTGATCTAATGACATTCCGAGAAATCGTATCGACTTACTTTCGTATACATTGCATTCATTTATACATGTATATTGACCCATGACCAGATGGCATTATATACACATATATTATATGTATTTGGGACGTGTGGAAAGGTTACGACGTTATATACACACCACCACCTGATCAGTTGGTATACGTTAATAATTTTGCCCACTGAGGCCAAGATGATATGATGGTATGCCCTCAAAGGCTTGATGACGTTACGTATACATATACCTAGGCATGATGTGACATTTATACGCACATGGATGACATTATAGATGTTTCCGGATTCACAGAGCTATTTAGACTTACAGGTGGATTCCTTTACTCCATGGTTCTTTTATGTCTTATATGTACTGATTTGCATGCCTTACATACTCGATACATTATTCATACTGACGCCCCTATTTCCTAGGGCCTCCGTTTTATGCCCGCAGGTGCAGGTAGATAGGTTAATGGTCTCCCTTTTTAGGATCCTTGATCAGCGAGAGTTGGTGTGCTCCACTTGATCCAGAGCTGTTATTGATTTTGGTACGCTATTTTTGCATGTAGATATGGGTACGACGGGGCCCAGTCCCGTCCTTCATACAGTTGTACACTCTATTAGAGGTCTGTAGATTGGATAATATGTGGCCTTGTCGGCTTTTAGTTTTGGATATATAGTTGTCTATAGTAGCCTTATCGACTCTCCCTACCGTATTCCGCATGTATATAGATATATGTCTTTTGGACATATTTTCCTCACGTATGTTATTCACGTGATTCAGCAGTTTATTAACATATGTTATTCATGACCTACCCTTAATTCATGTTAATATATTAGATGCATGCTTAGGGATATTCGACAGGTAGGAATCGGGCATTCGTCATGGCCCATCGGTTTGGGTCGTGACAAAATGACTCCCCTCCTAGAAGAAATAAGAGGTTTCGCCAAGTTGCCATGGGATAGTCCGAGATTACTGGTACCAGAAAATCGCACTCCCCGCAGTTTCCTGAAAATATTGGGTTTTAAGAAGAATGATGGACTGCTCTGTCTGAAGTAATCATACATCCCTTTTGAGTTGCTTTACGAGAGTTATGGGCATAGTAAGTCGTATCGTCTTCACCGTGATGAACTAGCCATTACTTCCTTGGGATGGGTACATCGCCGGGTTTATGTGTTCATTGTTTGCTTCTTGGGGTTGTTGATATTTTCGATGAAATGAGGAAGGATTCATACTCGCTTAGCCATGGTCGCCAGGACTTTAATGGATGGCATCGAGGGACAAACTTACACTATCATCCCCATGACCTTAGCTTAAATGTACCGCACTCTAGATCGGTGCAAGCATGGATTCAGACACTTTGAGGGTCGTAATCTATTGCTACAAGTCTGGTTGTTGGAACACTTTCAGAGAGGAGAGTACCGTCAAGAGCTTCTGCGAAGGCCATTGAATGACTACATAGCCAACCACCACCCAAAGAAAATGACATTTATTCCAGACAGGTTTGCAAAGCCTGGAAATGCTGTAGGTCGGGTGTGTTTCTTCAGCAATCTGACTGACGAGCAGGTACATTGGATGTTCGAATGGTTTCCTAGTAGTGAGTTCATCATCAGATTAAGGAAGACTACTCATTTGGTGCTAATCGGGCTGCGAGGCATCTACCCTTACACTCCTATAAGGGTCACGAGACAAGCTGGAAGAAAACAAGTCATACCTCGAGTTTCCAACATGGTCCAATACAAGGTACATTTCAAGGGAGATGTCATTCCATTCAAGTTCAAGGTGCAACACATGTGGAACCAAAAGATCATTGTGGAAGGAGAAACTATTGAGCCAGACAGGTATCACGCTGGTCATATGTACTACTATCTATCATGCTTGAAAGACAACGTAGCAGGGGACGTCAAGCCCGGAGTCAATATGAAGGATATGATCATAGATGAAGTGGCTGAGGCACAGGTTAAGTAAAAAAGACTACGCAAAAGGGTGTTCGAGTCCGAAGCTAAATATATGGAGCAACACAAAGTGAACATGGAGGCGATAAGGGAATGGAAGGAGATTTCCACCAGATCAACAGAACGATTGGAATACTTGGAACAAGGACTGATGGAGCTAGAATGGAAGATGAGAAAGAGACTCTCGGATTGTTAAGGCATGAATGACGATGAAGGAGGGAATCTGGCAAAAGCTTACTTACTGTTGGATATGCGCGGCCTGGGAAACCTAATTGATGGGGTCAAAAGAGCCAAGCACAGAGAAGGTCCTTCAGGGACCCAGTAGATTAGGAGATATGTTCTTCATTGCTTTCTAATTTAGATTGGATTCTAATGTAATAAGGTTTGATGACATTAGTGACTTTATTATTATTGTCGATTTAGTGAAAGTTTGTTTTGGCCTATTTTCGCATTAATGAAATGAAGCAAAGTTGGCATCAATTTTCTCTAAGTCTATATGTCGCTTAGGCCTACATCAGGTACAATGAGGTCCCCAAAACTAGGACGCGAATTATTGCATGACTTTGCGAAACATGTTTAAATACTGCAAACATTCTTTTATTTCACTTTACTAACTTGGTTACCTTTTGTTTTTCTTTTTTTTCATTGATTATTCCCATTCCCAAAGGTTGGTTCGTGCATACTGGCATCATCAACATACCACACTAGATCCAGAGGTCCTCCACCTAGCGACCCAAAAGTCAAAAGCAAGGGCAAAAGGAAAATGGATGATTTAAGTGGTATCCGGAAAGATAAGACTACTATAGCAGAAAATGTTGAAACTTTAGATGGTAGTAGAACTTCGAGGCAGAATGTGTTGGTCGTGGTCTTACGTTTAGAGCAGAAAATCCTGGAATTACAGGGCGAGCTTGAACAAGTCAGAAATATGGCAAACCTCTTTCTTACTCTCAACGTTCCCGACATCAACCAGCAAAACCCTACTATCCAGAACCAAACACCACCACAAAATGCACAACATCAAAATCCACCACCCATAGTTTCGAACCCTCCCGCACAACACCAGTATCATAATCTCGCACCTCCCCAGAACTTTAACCTGCCACTAGTGCCAACCCCTCAACAACACCACCATCATCCAACTCAATACCCGCAAACCACTACTTATCACACCTCCCAAAATGCACCACAACCACTCCCGATCCCCAAAACTCATCCAATGACCACCCATATACCCAAGTTCTAGGAGCTCATCAAAGCAACCCGATATATATG
The DNA here is from genome assembly GCA_000715115.1 of Nicotiana otophora. Classification (NCBI taxonomy): domain Eukaryota; kingdom Viridiplantae; phylum Streptophyta; class Magnoliopsida; order Solanales; family Solanaceae; genus Nicotiana; species Nicotiana otophora. The sequence continues at coordinate 377,747 of AWOL01S0019333.1, read as the reverse complement.
GAAAGCTTACCCCATACCTCGCAGCAAACCCTATACACACCCGAATCAACTAAAAAGTACTTGCTCATTAGAAACATGGCAGAGGAAATCAAGAAGCTCACAGGGAGAGCCCAGAGTGTTGAAGGTGGGAAAGGCATTGAAGGTCTAAACTATGAGGACCTCTGCATTTAGCCGGATGTGGAGCTGCCAGAGGGATACAAACTTCCCAAGTTTGAAATGTTTGATGGTACTGGTGATCCAAAGGTGCATCTGAGAAAATATTGCGACAAGCTTGTACGAGTGGGTAAGAATGAACAAATTCGCATGAAACTGTTCATGCGAAGCCTTACATGGGATGCTTTGTCTTGGTACATCAGTCAAAACCCAAAGAAGTGGGTTAATTGGGTGAGTATGACATCAGATTTCATGAATAGATTCGGGTTCAATGCGGAAAACGCGCGAGACATTTTCTACATTCAAAACCTCAAGAAGAAGCCAACAGAAACCTTCCGCGAGTATGCTACTTGTTGGAGATCAGAGGCCACAAAGGTAAGGCCAGCACTTGAAGAAGAACAAATGAACAAGTTTTTTGTTAGATCCCAAGATCCGCAGTATTACGAAACATTGATGGTCATCGAAAATCACAGGTTCTCCGACATCATCAAGTTAGGAGAAAGAATAGAAGTAGGAATCAAGAGCGGGATGGTAACTAATTTCGAGGTGCTATAGGCCACGAATAAAGCTCTGCAATCAGGAGATATTTCAAAGAAGAAAGAAGTGGGTGCGGTGATGGTAGCCCGTGGCCCTAAGTCTCCCCTCACATACCAGACACCTCCATCCACATATCAACTCTCACTCCCAAAATACCAATTCCCTGCCACCGCATACCATACCTACAACACTAAACCTACATATTACTATTCACCTCTACCCGCCCGCCAAAACTACCCAAAGCCACGTCCAAATTTCAACCGCAAACCTCCTAGACAATACACCCCAATTGCTGAACCCATGGACCAACTATATGATAGACTGAAGGCCGCTGGTTATGTCACACTTATTCCTGCCGTTGTTGTGGAAAAGCCTTTGCAATAGATCAACCCAAACAAAACATGTGCTTATCATTCAGGCATGAAGGGTCATACCATTGAGGAATGTCGCATGTTGAAAGACAAGATTCAAACACTGATCGACACTAAGGTTATACAAGCAAAGGAAGCTGCACCAAATGTTCGCAACAACCCTGTACCGAGGCGAGGGAGTGAACGTTATATAAACTGATGAAGAGTGGGATCAGAAAGGGTCCATTGGACGCATTCGAGAGGGAGACTCTCCTAAAACATCTCTAGTCACCCTCACGCCAGTTGTGGTAAAAACACATGTTCCATTTGAAGTTGAGATAGCTACGCCCTTCACTGTAATGGTAGCTCCCACACCATCTTACGAGTATGATGCCATCCCGTGGGATTATGTCGCAGAAGCAAGGAGAAAGGGAAAAGCCAAAATGAAAGAAATAGGTGCCGCGCAAGGTATGACTAGGAATGGCATAGTTTACACACCTGAGAATCTGGGAGGAACAAGCAAGGAAGTTGCACCTAAGACGCCTGTTGTTGAGACTGGCACTGGCGATCTCTGGAGGAACATACAAGCAAGGGAGTACTCTGTTGTTGACCACCTGAACAAGACTCCTGCTCAGATATCCATCTTATCACTGTTACAAAACTCAGACGCGCACAAGAATGCTTTGATGAAGGTGTTAAGTGAAGCTTATGTACCCGCTGACATCACTAGTGGAGAAATGGCTAACTTGGTCGGACAGGCACTGGAGAGCCACAAAATCACTTTCCACGAAGATGAGTTACCACCAGAAGGACTGAGTCACAACAGGGCGTTGCACATCACAGTGCAATTCAAGGATAAGTTCATAGCCAGGGTCTTGATAGATGGAGGTTCGAATCTGAACATATGCCCACTGACCACTCTAAAGAGATTGGGTAAAGGCCTGCACGAGATACGAATGGGAAGCATGAATGTGAAGGTGTTTGATAGATCTTAGAGAGCCACTATCGGAGAGATCAACCTCGATCTACAAATGGGTCCAACTTGTTTTGATGTTGAGTTCCAAGTGTTAGATATATCTGCTACTTACAATCTATTATTGGGACAACCATGGATATATGCAGGTGGGGCAGTGGCTTCAACTCTACACCAGGCTGTGAAGTTTTAGTGGAATCATCAAGAGGTGATCATTCATGGAGATGGAAGCAACCCCATCTACACCAATGAAACTGTTCCAGTCATCAAAAATAAGAGGTAGTTGGGCGGAGAAACATATCACCGCATTGAATGGGTGAACTCAATTGAAAAGGACCGATGGTGGAGCAAGAAGATAGAAAGCGTATTGCTGTGGACAAAATATGAACCAGGCAAGGGTCTTGGCAAAAAGCTTCAGGGGATCACCAAATCCGTACAACCACAATACCATGGCATGACCTTTGGACTTGGATATGAATATACATGGCAAGAATATCATGATTGGACATCGCCATAGCGTGCCCCTTATTATCCAGTGGAACAATCCCTACCACCACTGCACAAGACATTCCATCAGGCTAACATGATGTGTGGATATGAGGAAGATGAGGTTTAGGCCGACATGAGGAAGCTGTTTCTAGATGAAGAAGACATGGACTGCAGTGCAATCGTTGAGGAAGAGGAGGAGGAAGACCTTACCATTCAGACAATGGAAGAGGGAGATGTTCTCCAAAACTAGACCGCTGCACCGTACCGGGCTCGCCGAGTTCCTGGGTAGCCTGGCAAATTAGCATGAATTACTTTCAAAGAGTTTTGAGCATTTAAGATATTTTTAGTATTTTGTTTTGAAATAATTACTCGAGCCAACGAGTCGTATTTGTTGACATTTTAAAGTTTTAATCATTACTGCTTTTCATATTTATTATTATCTCTCTACATTCTTTTCAGCATAATTATTACATATCCCGATGAACCTACAACTGTGATATGTAGTGAGACAATGCAACATAAGGACAGTGATTCGAAAGATCTGGAAGATGATATAATACCTGAGGAAATTGTCAAAGAAGTAGAGAATTTTGAAAACAAACCAAAGTATAATTTGGAGGAAACTGTGGCCGTTAACTTAGAGGATTCCGAAACAGTCAAGGAAACTCATATAAGCATTCATCTATCACCGTCAAAGCAAGAAGAGTATATCAGATTCCTAAAGAAGTATGAGGACATCTTTGCATGGTCCTACAATGATATGACTGGTTTAAGCACATCCATAGTAGCTCACAAGCTACCCATCAATCCCATGTGTCCACCGGTGAAGTAGATGCTCAGAAAGTTCAAGCCAGATATGAGTTTGAAGATAAAAGAGGAGGTCACCAAACACATCAAAGCCAAGGTTCTCTGAGTGGTCGAATACCCGACGTGGTTAGCATACATTGTACCAGTTCCAATGAAACATTGAAAGTTAGGGTATGTGTCGATTACCGAGATCTAAACAAAGCAAGTCCTTTGTGGATTGTTTCGGAGGATACCAACAGATTTGGATGGACGAAGAGGATACCAAAAAGACCGCCTTTATCACACCATGGGAAATATATTGCTATAAAATGATGCCCTTTGGTTTGAAGAATGTTGGGGCCACCTACATGAGGGCCATGACAACTATCTTCCATGACACGATACACAAAGAAATAAAGGTGTACGTGGATAATGTTATCATCAAATCTAAAAGGAGTTCCAATCACATAGTAGACCTGAAGAAATTTTTCGATTGGCTTCAAAAATACAACTTGAAGTTGAACCCTGCAAAGTGGGCCTTCGGAGTTCCTGCTGGAAAATTGTTAGGTTTCATCGTCAGTCGACGAGGTATTGAGCTAGACCCGTCAAAAATCAAAGCTATCCAGGACCTAGTACCTCCAAAGAATAAGAAAGATGCGGTGAGTTTTCTAGGGTGCCTCAATTACATCGGCCGCTTTGTAGCACAATCAATCGTGATATGTGAGCCAATCTTCAGAATGCTGAGGAAAGATGCTGCAACAAGCTGGACTGAAGAATGCTAGAAATCCTTTGACAAAATCAAGGAGTATTTATCTAAACTGCCCGCATTGGTCCCACCAGAACCAGGAAGACCTCTGCTGCTTTATCTGTCTGTGTTGGATGGGGCTTTTGGTTGCATTCTAGGAAAACGTGATGAAATAGGAAGGAAGGTGCAGGCGATATATTAACTGAGCAACAAGTTCACTCCTTACGAAGCCTGATATTCTTTGTTGGAACGCACTTGCTGTGCTTTGACATGGATAGCCCAGAAGTTGAGATATTATTTTTATGCGTACACTACATATATCATATCAAGGATGGATCCGCTAAAATACATCTTTCAGAAACCCATACATACGGGTAAATTAACAAAGTGGCAGATGTTGCTGAGTGAGTTTGACATCGTCTATGTAACTTAGAAGGCAGTCAAAGGGAAAGCATTAGCGAATCACTAGGCATAAAATCCCGTAGACGGAGAATACGAACCATTGAAAATGCATTTTCACGATGAGGAGGTATCGTTTGTAGGAGAAAATATTACTGAGGCGTACGATGGTTGAAAGATGTTCTTCGATGGAGCAGCAAACTTCAAAAGAGTGGATATCAGAGCTGTCTTAGTATCAAAAACCGTTCAACACTATCCGGTATCTGCAAAACTCAGGTTTCCGTGCACCAACAATATGGCAGAATATGAGGTCTGCATCCTGGGACTCAGGTTGGCCATTGACATGAACGTTCAGGAGTTACTGGTAATCGGAGATTCAGATCTGTTGGTATGCCAAGTTCTAGGAGAATGGGCTACGAAGAACACCAAAATATTGCCATATTTGCACTATGTACAAGAGCTGATCAAGAGGTTTACAAAGATAGAGTTCGAATATGTTCCAAGGATTCAGAATGAGTTTGCAGATGCATTAGCCCCTTTGTCTTTCATGATACACCATTCAGACAAGAATTTCATTGATCCTATTTCAATAGAAATTCGTAAGCAGCCATCTTACTGTGTTCATGTTGAAGAAGAGTTTGACGAAAATACCTGGTTCCACGACATCAAGGAATACATGGAATAGGGAGAATATCCAAAGAGTGCTACCCATACTTAAAAGCGTATGCTTCGAAGATTGTCCAACCATTTCTTTCAAAGTGGAGGAATTCTGTATAGAAGGACTCCTGATTTGGGATTGTTGCGATGCGTCGATGCCAAGGAGGAGTCTAGATTACTCGAGGAAATACATGCCGAAACTTGCAGACCCCACATGAATAGTTTTGTTCTGGCCAAGAAAATATTAAAAGCAGGGTATTTCTAGATGACTGTGGAAATAGACTGCATCAAATATCTTCAAAAGTGTCTACATGCTGATATGATAAGAGTACCGCCCAACAAACTCAATGCAACGAGTTTGCCCTGGCCCTTTTCAACTCGAGGTATGGATGTTATCGGACCGATCGAACCCACTGCTTCAAACGGACATATGTTCATTCTGGTGGCTATCGACTACTTCACAAAATGGGTTGAAGCCGTATCTTATAAAGCTGTTACTAAGAAAGTTGTAGCAGATTGATGAAATCCATGTGTGAAACATTCAAGATCAAGTATGGGAACTCTACAACATACAGACCGCAAATGAACAGAGCCGTAGAAGCCGCCAACAAGAACATTAAGAAGATATTGAGGAAAATAATAGATAATTACAAACAATGGCACGAGAATCTACCATTTTCTTTGCTCGGGTATCGCACCACAGTTTGTACATCAACCGGGGAAACTCCCTATCTACTAGTTTATGGTACTGAAGCCGTTATTCCCGCCAAAGTTGAAATCACTTCCTTAAGGATCATACAGGAAGCCGAGCTTAGCGACACAGAATGGGTATGGAGCTGGCACGAACAAATAGCTCTCATTGATGGGAAAAGAATGAATGCAGTGTGTCACGGTCAACTCTACCAGAATAGAATGGCAAGAGGATTCAACAAAAAGGTTAGGTTAAGGCAATTCACACCGGGGAAATTGGTACTCAAACGGATCTCCCCACATCAGGATGAAGCAAAGGGGAAACTCTCACCCAACTGGCAAGGCCCTTACATGGTTCACCGAGTATTAACAGGAGGAGCACTTATACTTGTAGAAATGGACGGAGAGATCTGGCCAAAGCCCATCAATTTGGACGCAATCAAGAGATACCATGTTTAAGATTATGTTTGCACTTTCTATTTGATGTAACTGAACTATGCTTGACCTGATTCCCGTTTAAGAGAAGATACGTAGGCAGCCCTGTGGGTTCGGTCATATCATAATAAAATCTTTATTCCCTCTATGGTCAAACACTGGGGAAAGAATTCGAGTTTGCCTGATCTCATCATGATTGGAATCGCCAAGGAATGTATTGCCAGAAGTACGCATTTAAACTGGGGCAGAATTTTGAGGAGGATCCTCAAAATTCCGAGTTAAGGAAGTTGCAATGTCTCAAAAGCGTGTCATATTCATCAATTCAACAAATTATCTACTCTCATGCATTATGACATATTTCAAAACAACAATATTTTATACAAGCAGTTTATCAGAAATGTATGTTTTTCGAAAATTTAATTTTTATAGCAGCCACACGTTACCCGGGGTGACTCAAATAGGGCCTCCAGACAATAGCAAAGGCAAATCAAGGAATCGAGAGCACGAACCAACCTTCCCCCCCGCAAAACTTACGATTTTGCTTTGGACGCAGGCACAATGAACATAATAGGAATGACCACAAATACATAACCACAGATCACTATCTTCATAACGACAAAAGTCACTAAATGCAAACACGTTAAGCTAAGAAATGCTTTTATCCTCTCGCATTTAGTCATTGTTTTTCTTGCATAGGTCCAAGCACTGTCCTTATTATTGCATAGGGCTAAACACTGCCCTCACGTTGCATGAGACTAAGCATTGCCTCCACACGACACAAGGCTAAGCGTTGTCTCCAGTATTGCATAAGGCTAAGCTTTGCCTTTCCTGCACATGAGACTAAACACTATCTCCATAATTTTCATAGGGCTAAGCACTGCCCTCATTATTTCATAAGGCTAAGTATTGCCTTTCCTGCACATGAGACTAAACACTGTCTCCGTAATTTGCATGAGGTTAAGCATTGCCTCCATTATCGCATAAGGCTAAGCATTGCCTTTCCTTTGCATAAGACTAAACACTGTCTCCATTCCTTGCATGAGGCTAAGAATTGCCTCCATTATCGTATGAGGCTAAGCATTGCCTCCATTATCACATAAGGATAAGCATTGCCTTTCCTTTACATGAGACTAAACATTATCTCCATTCCTTGCATGAGGCTAAGCACTGCGTCCTTTATTGCATAAGGCTAAGCATTGCCTTTTCTTGCCAGAGACTAAGCACTGTCTCCATTCTTCGCATGAGACTAAACACTATCTCTACCCTGCATAGAGCTAAACACTGCCCTCACTTTGGATGAGACTAAGCACTGTCTCCATTCCTTGCACGAGGCTAAGCATTGCCTTTCCTTGCATGAGACTAAGCATTGTCTCCGCTCTTTGCATCGGGCTAAGCACTGCCCTCATCTCATACAAGACTAAACCTTGTCATGTCTCATTCTCGCATATGACTAAGTATCACCTGCTTCCTTTATCAAGCAATCCATATTACCACATACTTGCATCTCGTGGGCTGAAACATCGCCACATTGTCCGAAGGCATCATAGTCCAAAGGTACCATCCTCATAGCGTGATGACACCATGCCATGGCTCGAGGATCTCTCCAAATTGCATATCATAATTCAAATGCGTCATAGTCCGGAGGCACCATCCTCGTGGACCGAGGACACTATTACATGGCCTGGGAATCCCTTATCGTACACTTCATGGACCAGAATATCATAGTCTAAGGACAACATCCTCATCGTCCAAAGACAACTCTCATGGTCCAAAGGGAATTTGCATCATGGTTAAATTTTCGCAATCACCCATATATATTCGCATGCATCGTGTTTTAAGTTTTTGCAAGTAACTCGGGAGGAAGCCGTTCTACAAACAGGAGCAATTCTGGCTCCAGTTTCCGTTCATAACATTCACATCCTTCAATCACCTCAAACGTAACCGATGATCAACAATTGATTACCTTTTGTTCTATAACTGTTCAAATATCTGCCTCGTACATCTGTAACATTCATTTCACATTTATAGCTCCACCTAAAATTATCTGTTACTTACGACACTATCCTACCCAAAAGAACCTTTTTGAAACATACGACCACTCTTATAACAATTCCATCGGTTTCATTTGTCGTTTGATCCAAAAATACACACGGCCTGATTCTCGAAACACTAGAGATATGTAGTCAACTCAAGAACTAGGTTCGACCCCCATTTTTTCAAAACACATCATTCCCCACTCACTTCGGACAAAATTGGTCATCATTTTCTTTACCCGACAACTCTTTCATCATTTTCGAGTAAACAAAGGCAGCTGTTGATACCCAATTTTGCCCCCACATTGTTTCAAATAATATATACTTTCAAAATATCATTTTGCATTATTACTTAATTTACAGGAGTTATATAAGCACTTTTTGTAATTTGCTTATAATATTTAAGGCTTTGAAATTGACAAGGTGGGTTGCTCTGATGGTAAGCGCCCTCCACCTCCAACCAAGAGGTTGTGAGTTCGAGTCACCCCAAGAGCAAGGTGGGAGTTCTTGGAGGGAAGGATGCCGAGGGTCTATTGGAAACAGCCTCTCTATCCTAGGGTAGGGGTAAGGTCTGCGTACACACTACCCTCCCCAGACCCCACTAGTGGGATTATACTGGGTTGTTGTTGTTGTTGTTGTT
>AWOL01S0019333.1:329496-357282 GCA_000715115.1 Nicotiana otophora | reverse complement strand
CTTATATATATATATATATATATATATGTCAATTCATCGATTATCATATGTCTTCTAGCATGGGGAATATACATCTTTATGTCTATATGTCAAATACATATGTCAAATCATCAAATATCATATTACCGTTTAGCATGAGGAATATATATCTCTATGCCTATGTCAAATATACATGTCAAATCACCAAAGATCATATTATCGTCTAGCATAAGGAATATACATCTCTATGCATACATGTTAATATGCATGTCAAGCCATTAATTATCACATACCTTCTAGCATGAGGAATATACATCTCTATGCCTATATGTCAAATCATCAATATCATCACAGTGAAACCACCAAGAATAACCACACTTTGTACACTCACGGTGCCTGGCCCAAGGCTCTCGCCATCACGCATAACAACACTTAGCACTGTACAGGTACTTGGCATAAATGCCCATCACTAAACATTGTGCCTGTGCCCACTTCTGGTGTGTCAGACTCCATAGGGACGGATCCTGCCCAAGCGCTAATCATAAGCCAATATGGCCTGGTGCATGCGTAGCCTCAAAATTCGTAACACTTTGCCTAATGTGGGGCCTGGCATTTCCGTCACCTTAATATCAATATAACTATTTTGGCGTGAAAGCCGATCCAACATAACTCACAACATGGCTCTACGGTCCATATCAATCATCAATCCGCTCAAGTCTCCATATGTCAACATATCACAAATACATAATCCAATCATATAACACGGAATACCACAATGTGCCTCAAATACAACTCAAACTCGTGTCACGTACAAAGACACGAATAACATGTGAGATAGCATATCAAGAATGTACAGAGGTAGAGATATAACATGCCGATATAACCTTTATGAGTGAAATAATATGATTACTATTTCACCCTATTTTGTACTAGTTAAAACAAGATTCAACTTGTGATTTCTCTTTTGTTGATAAAAGAGAGTCGCTACCTAATATTTAAAGGTATACTAGGGAACCTATTTAATTACTAAGTCTTATTCTTTATTGGTCTGCTAACCAGTGATATTATGGGTAAGGGTTCTTGTTCTTCTAAGGGGAAGGTGTTAGGCACCCCTTAAAATCTACATGAAGTAGCTCCATAAGACTTAGACTAATTTTAAGGGATCAGTTATTTATACGATGCCTTAAATAGTATTAAAGAGTACGACTTGCTATATATCTAAGTAAGAGTATAAAAAGGGATACGAGACTTAAAAGGGGTGTGAATTTATAAGAAGGCTTGAAAAACTATGTTGGTGGATGCGATTGAAAGAGTTTTGAAATATGTATGTAAATGGTTTACATTTATAAAGCATGTGAAAAGAGGTTAAGTTGTAAAAAATACTTGGTTTAGAGAATGATTGTATATGTAATTCTAAGAGATGTTTGTAAGAAAGTGAGCCTAATATATACCTTAGTTTTAAAAACTTGAAGAAAAACGGTCTTTTGATAATCCATTTGGGGCGATAGTACTGCACCTTTTATGAAGATTCTAATTTGCCTCTGTGATGATAAAGCTTGCGATTCAGATCTGATTTCCTTTTGAAAATGGGGCTTCTGTTATTACTAATTTCTGAGCTTCAAAATCTTTTAAGAAAAAAGGATGGCGAGCAAGAACATAGTGATGATATGAGAAAATTGCGATTAGCGAAATAAGGATTAATTACTTAGCTAATTCTTTTAGTCCTATGTTCTTTAGGGCTTGCCAAAATTATATACGACATCAAGCATGAAATAAATTATGTGATCTAATATGTGAGTGTTATATACATGACAACAAAGGTGTGATAAAGCAACAAAGCAGTAGATAAAAGGTAACGAAGCAGTAAACTAGATTAACGAAGCAATAGACAATAATAAATGGAATTGAGGGAAAGAGGACGGGACTGTGCTAATTGGGCCTCAAGAAAGCAGGCCCAGCAGTAAAGAGATACGGATACAACTGATTTTGGACTCTCCAGAAAAATGCAACAAGGCTGGGATTGGGCCTAAGTCCCTTAGGAACTCAGCAGGCCCAAATGAACGTACATGTCCAAAAGAAAAGAGAAAATCATTAGATACATGCTCTATATTTTCAGCATATTCAACCATGCATGAAATATATAAACAGACAACTAGAACAAGAATATATTAAAATATCAATATTTTAACACTATAAGAAATTATACTAATGTGGTGGTTATACATGGAAAATAATTTACTATGAAAACCTTTTGTTGTCATTAAATACTAAACCCCTAAAGAACCAAAAGTGTTAGTGAATTAAGGGCTAAGAAGGAAGTTACGCTCAAGGTCGATGCCCCCTTTGAATCCCCCGATACTTCAAAGTTCCCAAAAGATTCAAGGCCCAGGGCAATGCTTGTGCCGGGGAGAGAAACCCAATCTAGAGTCAAACTCAGTTCCCAAATACCCCTAACCAGTAACGACTTATTTTTTTCTATGGGTTTAAGTGCCAATGAGTTACTTTCAATGTAAACTAAATGCTATGATAGCCGCTACCACATAAGTATACTTTCCTTTCTGACATAGTAACACAAGGGTACACAAACAATTTTACATTTCCTAACACTAGATGGACAATATACATGTTAGGTAAATCTGAAGGTCAGACTTCGAGCATATATAAGAGAGAAATAGAATCATTACAACACACTGTTAAAGGTCTAAACATTAGGGGAAAACACATTCAAAGGGAAGGTAAAGAATATAGAGTTCATAAATGCAGCAACACAAGAAATAGAGACACGCCTGCCCTGACAGACTAATTATGAATTGATTAGCTTGCTAGTAGAACATGCATGAATTAGTAACACTACTTGGAACTTTAAAAGGTGTTAATAAAGGTTCAGAAAAATAGTTACAACTAAAACCTTTTACAGAAGTTACCAGAGATATCAGAAACATTATTAAAACTCTCAATATGACTACAGGTACTCAGATTTGAAAATGGAATCCCTAAGGGCTCCACATGATCATATTCCTAACAATATTATCCTTAAACAAGCCATTATGTTCAGACACTATCAACAAGGAACTTCTCATAAGATGTAGAGACCAGGTTCGGTTCAAATTGGCAATGAGGAGAGGACCGAGTACAGTTTAAAACAAGAGCATGGAATCATGAAGCCAAACATAGGACATACAACATTTAAAATTAACTATGCATAGATACTTTAATGATCTCACAAAAACAGGGTAAGTTTAACCTGTTATAGAATCAAATCAGCAATGCCAGGAAGGGGGAGAGTTATAGGCAAGGGGAGAATTATACTATATAGGTTTAACTCAAGTGTATAGGCTAAAGTTAGCATCTGAACATGAAGTAGTCAAACTCAGCTTAAAATTATCATTTTGGCTACAACAAGAATGATTGGGTCCTTCTATATGGAAGATACCTTAATGACAACTTAATGTAAGCTTTACAAAGTCAGTAGTAGCATAAAAGAGATTAAAGACAAGAAAGTACTCCATCAAATAGGCTTTAACTTAAACATGTAACTGAAGGCTTTATCTAAACATGAGGCAATGTGTTTAAGTTAGAAACAATTACAGGTCAACTATAAAATAACATGATTTATGACTTACTTTTTATGAAAAGGGATGACTTAATCTTAGTAGAATATATATACAGTAGAGCTATTGATATTCATGAAAAGGAAAGATTATCTCAAAAGGAATATTTCATACAGATGCATCCAATAATTGGATATAATCACGAGAATGTCATAGTGATAACCCAAAAGTTGCCCTAAGAATTAGCAGATATAGGTATATAGAAAGAAAGCATATGAACACTTAGTTTTTTCATGCTTTAGTAAATGGTGTATGATATGAATTTATGAACTTTCGGGTTCATCTCAGTTAGGATTATCAAATAATAAACTCGAACGTAAGACAAACAGAATGCATGGAAATAATATGTAGAGGTAGAGATCACAACAGAATCATCACTGAAAAACTATGATGTTTAGATAAACATGAGTGGTCATTCAAGGCACATTAAGGAAAATTAAGCATGTAGCCTATTTAGACTCAGAAACGAAAACCATTTGAAGTCACATAACTACTTGATCAACATTGATTAAAGGTTCAGAAGCATGACAAGTAATCACAAGTAGACAACGTCTTATCATAAAAAGAAAATAACATTTCTATACTGGTTATAAGCATCATAACCGACTATAGTTCACAGAAGATAACAAGCATATTCATGATATGCAGACAAGATGAGCAGAATAGAAAAGTTAGAGGTATACTGACTTTTTTGAGGGCAGTAAACCAAACAAGGATTTATCTTAGTTTCTTATGACCTCAAAGCTTCAAGCTCAAAGCAGCGAAAGTACTCAGAAACGAGAAAAAAAGGGAAATCAGTAAGAAACCCTAGGTTTTGGAATTTCAGAATTGCTCATAGATGATTGTTCTTTCGTCTAGTTGGTGATTCTAGGTTGTGGTAGATAATGTTAGGTTGTTTTCTGGTGAGAACATTAAACGCCAAAGTTATAGTGCCATTAAGGCTCTAGGGTTTCAATCGGATTCAAAATTATGAGTGGCAAGTGATGAAAGATTAATGATGATAGCAAAATCGAGTGAAATCAGAAAGCAAACAGAGGGGAAAACAAGGTCGAATTTACATAAGCACAAGGAGATTGATCATTGAAGCTTTGGACCAGCGGTTAAAACCCTAATGTCCAAAGGTCACCGATTTTTCCTCTAGGCATCGAATCCTCATGATGAACTCTGAGATCGACTCCATGCATGCTCCAATTTGACGAAGCAGGGAGGAAATTAAGAGATTTGAAGTTGCATCTTTGAGTCTAGGGTTCGGATTTGGGCGTTTTGAATTTTCAATGATGAAATAGGGAATACATGGCTGGATTCGCGGATTTCAGAAGGCAAATGGTGGTTTCAGACTTCGATCTTTGACTCATGAGAGAAAATCAGATGGTTTCCTTTTCGAGCTTAGGGTTTTGGATTAGGGGTCTTGAGTTTGTGATCGAAAAAGGAAATTATCAACGACATTCGTGGTGTAGCAAGGACAAAAGGGATGATTTTCAGTGGTTTTAGGTGACCTTGCACAAATTTGTGCAAGGTTCTGAGATTGATGGTTGATGGAGATGAGATAAAAGAGAGAGGAAAGAGAAATTAGGGCGGCTGTGTCAAAGAGAAAATGGTTAGGGTTTTGGGTGGAATAGGATTCGTCTCTAGGTTGAAGATGAGAGACAGAACATGGGCCGTTGGATCTGATGATCAACGGCCATGATAAGTTGGAGCATTTAGGATTTTTAGGGAGAAATTTGGTGTCTATTAGATCTTGGGATTATGGATGGTGGGGATGAGATCTCTGGGGCGAGTATTTAGAATTAAGAGAAAATTAGAGAATAAATGTGAATCGTTGTTCAGATGGACCAACGGGTCATATGTGAATGTGTTTTTTCTGTGAGTGGTGAGGGATGGTGATGTGGCACGCGATGATTGGTGCAAAAGAAATGACACAGATTGCCACAGTGGAAAGAGAGGAGTGTTTGGACTGGGTATATCAGTTTGGGCTTGATAGTTGGGCCAAAAATAATTTAAGGAATGGCCACTTTGCCTTCGATTTGAGAATTGCAATTGTAGCCTTTGTCTTTTAATTCCCTTTTGAAATTATTTTAAATAAACTTAATAATTTTCAATTACATATGGTAAAATTATAATTATTATATTTAAAACTAATTATTATAATTAATTATTTATAAAAATACTTTATTTTTTAAATTGTAGCACTAATTTCGAAATACCAACATAATAACCTAATTTACTAGAAATTAAAGAGTAATTCATTAAATTAATTATAGAACTTATGTATATATAAAAGAGTTATTTTAATAATCTTAAAATAGTAAATATGTTTGAAATTAAATAATACTAGAAAACACTATAAAATATTTATTGTAAACTAATAAATAAATTAATTTTAAAAGGGAGGGTCAAAATTGTCCGTCAACAGCTGCCCCTCTTTGACTGGAGACAATGAAAGAATTTTCGGGAAAAGAAATTGAACCAAAGCTAATTTTGTCTCGACTTTAGGCATGTATTGCAGGAGTGGCATGGAGATTATGAGTTGCAGGATTGTGTTAAGGAAGATTTTGGGAAGAATCTTGGACATTTGGGGCCAAAATCTGGCTTTGAATTGCCCCCAGTATCGTATTATGACGATACGATGAGGTGGAGGATTGAATTTTGCGGTTTGATTTGATCTTCAGTGGTCGTCTTGAACTTGGATCCTTGGCCCGCTAATGGATTTGTTGTCCCCATTACGTTGTAGTATGGTCTGCTGCTAAGAACATTCCACACTGCGGTGTTTGTTCCTGTAAAATGAATGTGATACACGCATACCAATATATTATAATGCAGAATATATCAAGATGCGACGTAAATGATGCAGGAATGATGATGCCTGACTACCGGCGAGCCGTTATTTGGGATTAGGATGATTGGATACTTGATTTTGACTCCTTTTGTTAGTCGAGCTATGTACCGTTCTGCAATTATCGGAGCATTTGAAAATTGTCTCCGCTTGTTGGGAGAGCTTAATTTGTAGAGTGCGTATCTGCTTGTTGGTAGAGCTTTGCACTGAGAAATGTCTCCAGTTGTTGGGAGAGCTTGCTTTCATAGAGTGCGTCTCCGCTTGTTGGGAGAGATTTGCACTGAGAAATGTAAAGTGATCTCCGCTTGGGAGTGATTGACTAAACCGTAGTCATGCCTAAAGCTGCATGAGCAAAATGTTAAGCATTCAAGTAATAGCAAAGGAAATAAAAGCATGCCTAAGAGATACTCTTGGCTGTGGAGATACGTTGCGGCCATCGATTGGCAGAATATTGGTGACGAGGTTTGCGACTGTCTATTCTGCCATCCGTTGCGACAGCGCGGGGATGCGAGTTGCTTTGTTGGCGAAGTTTGATGTTTTCCATATACAAGGTTCCGATTGGCAAAGCCGACCTTCGATTTGTACAGGGCGCTCCGATTGATTGAGCTGACAGTTTTCCACATACAGGACTTTAGTTGGTGAAGTCAACAACTCGTTTGTACAGGGTGCTCCGATTGATTGAGCTAACAGTTTGCTATATAAAGGACTTCAATTGGTGAAGCCGATGGTCCATTTTGTACATAATGCTCCGATTAGTTGAGCAGGTGATTTGCTATGTATATGCCTTTCCGTATCAGCTGTCTGATTCTGAGGTATCTGCAAAGGATTCAAAGATTAGCCTTAGCTGTACTAGAAAAATCTAAGTAAATAAGGAAAGAGGTAATCTTAGGCAAGTGTTAGGTCCGTCATTTGCCCCTGTATGGTCTTAGTGCTTCCTCACTCCCTGTTGACCCTGCACTCAAAGAGAAATTCTTAGTGGGGAGGGGGGGGGTGAGTTGGTTCATCTCGACTATAGTGTTGGTTTGCCCCGACCTTTGACATAATTGCGCCGCGAAGTTTGGTAGATGGAACAAATTACTGTATATATACTTTGTTTTTAGAAAACATTTTGAAAATACTTTGTTTTCAAGGAAAATGCCATCGTTCCGAATTATGCCATGTTATGCAAGGTTCTCCACATGTGAGCATATCCTCTTGAAAACTTTGTCCTACTGAGTTCGACCTCCCGTGATGCTTCTGACAATGCAGCTGGTTGCTGTCGTGACTGCATCCTAATTTGAACTAATGCATTACAAGGCTTTCCTAATGTTATGACCGAACCCTTTTAGGTTGCCTACGTATCCAAAATGGAATCAGGTCTGAGCGTAGTTCGTAGATTATGATAAAATATGATGAAGATGACTGAGCCTGACTTAGGCAACCTATGTATCCATATGGAATTAGGTCAAAACATAGTTTGATTATAAAAGATATAAAATGATGGGATTAAGAATGAAATTGGCCGAGTCTGACTCAGACAGCCTATGTATCGAAATGGAATAAGGCTAGAACGTAGTTCACTTACAAAAGATGACTGAATTTGATGAGGATTACCTACGTATTCCTTTTTGAGGAAATCAAGTCGGCGTAGTTCTTGAGAAACATACAAAAAGTGATATTTGGTTTTTCTATTACAAGGGAAAGGGGGAGAGAAACCGAACCGTAAGTGGGTTGCCTACATATCCCTCCATGGGAAGTCAGATTGAACATTGTTCTATTACATCAAAAACCTTGCTCTATTTGTCTTCAAACATAGTATCTCTTGATTGCATCTGAGTTGATAGGCTTCGTGTTGACTCTTCCATCCATTTCTGCCAAGCTTAGAGCTCCACCCGACATTGCTCGGTGGACCACGTAGGGACCTTGCCAGTTTGGTGCAAACTTTCCTTTGGCTTCTTCTTGGTGGGAAAAGGTTTTCTTCAAGACCAACTGCCCCGGTGCGAACTGGCGAGGCTTCACCCTCTTGATAAATGCACTGGCCATCTTGTTCTTATATAGTTGACCATGACATACTACATCCATTCTTTTTCATCAATGAGCATGAATTGATCCTGTCTAACCCGTATTCACTCTGCGTCGTCTAATTTTGCCTCCCGAATGACCCTTAAAGACGGTATTTCAACCTCTGCGGGTATCACGACTTAAGTGCCGTAAACCAATATGTACAATATTTTCCAGTGGATGTTCTCATGGTAGTCCGATAACCCAGTAAGGCGAAAGGCAGTTCCTCATGCCATTGTCTGTGATTGTCCACTATCTTCCGTAGAATTAGCTTGCTATTCTTGTTGGCTGCCTCGATTGCCCCATTCATTTTTGGTCTGTAGGCTGTGGAATTGCGGTGGATGATTTTGAACTTCTCGCATATTTCACTCATGAGGTCGCTGTTGAGGTTAGCAGAATTGTCAGTGATGATAGACTCCGATATCCCAAATATACAGACAATGTTGTTTCGAATAAAATCTGCCACTAGTTTCTTTGTGATGGACTTATAAGTAGATGCCTCGACCCATTTGGTGAAATAGTCGATAGCTACGGAGATGAAACGATGTCCTTTTGATGTTGGGAGCTCTATAGGTCCAATCACGTCCATGCCCCAAGCAGTGAACGGCCAGGGTGAACCCATTACGTTTAACTCATTCGGCGGAACCCGGATGAAATCCCCGTGAATCTGGAAGTGTTGACACTTTTGTACGTAGCAGATACTATTGCTTTCCATAGTCATCCAAAAGTATCCACCTATCAAAATCTTCTTGGCTAATATGAACCCTTTCATGTAGGGTCCGCACATTCCTGCATGTATCTCCTCTAATAGTCTGGTTGCCTCGGCAGCGTCTATACTTCTTAACAAACCTATGTCTTGGGTCCTCGTGTACATGACTTGCCCATTGAGGAAAAAGTTGTTTGCCAGCCATCCGAGGGATCGCTTTCGACCATTAGTAGCCTTCTCCGGGTATTCTCTAGTTGCAAGGAATTTCTTGATGTCGTGATACCATGGTTTACCATCGGTTTGTCATATACATGAAAGAAATAAGCATGTTAATCCCTGATCTCTACCTTGATAGGATGATGTAGTTCTTGTATGGATGTTTAATCATAGATAATAGGGTTGCAAGGGCGTCCGCGAATTCGTTGTGAATCCTGGGGACATGCTTGAACTCAATGTTTGTGAACCTCTTGCATAGCTCCTTCACACAGTGTAGGTATGGAAGTATCTTGACATTCTTGGTGGCCCATTCCCCTTGGACTTGGTGTATCAACAGATCAGAATCTCCTATGACCAAAAGTTCTTTGACATTCATGTCGACTACCATTCTGATTCCAAGGATGCATGCTTCGTATTCAGCCATATTATTGATACAAGGGAATCTTATCTTTGCCGATGCTGGATAGTGCTGTCAAGATTCAGAAATCAGGACTGCCCCAATTCTGAATCCTTTGAAGTTTGTTGCTCCATCAAAAAACATTCTCCAACCAGGGTATGATTCTACAATATCTTCTCTAGTAAATAATACTTCTTCATCAGGAAAATATGTAGCAAGAGGCTCGTAATCCCCATCCACCAGATTGTTTGCGAGGTGGTCGGCTTAAACTTGTCCTTTTATAGACTTTTGAGTTATGTACATAATGTAATATTCGCTAAGGAGAATTTGCCATTTAGCTAGCTTTCCGGTAGGCATCTGTTTTTGGAAGATGTACTTGACCGGGTCGAGCCGAGATATCAGATGTGTAGTGTATGCCGACATGTAATTACTTAGTTTTTGGGCACAAGTCAGAGCACAACAAGTGCATTCTATCAGAGTATACTTGCCCTCGCGTGGCATGAACTTCTTACTTAAGTAATAGACGACCTGCTCCTTTCTCCCAGTTTCATCATGTTGTCCTAACACACAGCCGAAGGTGTTATCCAAGAATGTAAATAGAGTAACAATGGCTTCCCTGGCTCGGGGGAAACCAGCACTGGTGGATTTGAGAGATATTCCTTGATTATGTTGAAGGCTTTCTGTCACTCTTCGTCCATCATGTGGCAGCATCCTTCTTTAGCAAGTTGAAAATAGGTTCACAGATTACCGTGGACTAGGCTATGAAGCGACTAATGTAATTCAATCTACCCAGGAAACTCATTACATCTTTCTTGTTCTTTGGTGGTGGCAATTCCTGAATGGACTTGATTTTGGACTAGGCTATGAAGCCCAACAGATTTCCAGCGGGGACTCTGAATGCGCACTTTGCTGCGTTCAACTTCAAACTATACATTCGTAGGCGATCGAAAAATTTCCTCAAATCGCCCAAGTGCTCTAAACTCTTTCGAGATTTTAAGATGACATCATCCACATACACTTCAATCTCCTTATGAATCATGTTGTGAAAAAGGGTCATCATGGCTCTCATGTAGGTGGCGCCGACGTTCTTGAGACCGAATGGCATGACTCTATAGGTGTAGTGAAAGCCATCTTTTGTGTATCTTACTCGTGCATGAAGATTTGGTGATACCCAGCGAAACAATCCACGAATGACTGCAATTCATGCTTCGCGCATTTGTCGATGAGGGTGTGGATATTTGGTAGAGGGAAATCGTCCTTTGGACTAGCTTTGTTGAGATCTCGGTAATCCACGCATATTCTGATCTTTCCATTTTTCTTAGGTACTGGGACGATATTTTCCAACCATCTTGGATAATTGGTGACTCTCACCACATTTGCTTCTATTTGCTTGGTCACTTCTTCCTTTATCCTCATACTTAAATCAGGTTTAAATTTTCTGGGTTTCTACTTGACCGGTGGTTTGGTAGGATCGGTGGGTAGTCAATGCGAGAAAATATCAGTACTTAATCCTGGCATGTCATCATAAGACCAACACATTGATGTACTATCGGAGGAGCTCTATTAGTTGTTCCTTCTGGTCAGTTTCTAGATAAATGTTGATTCTGGTTTCTTTTATGTCTTCTTCACCTCCAAGATGACCACTTCCGTTTCTTCGAGGTCCGACTTTTTCTGGTTCTCCAACTACTCGATCTCCTGCAGGAGATTGTGAGGAATCATGATCTCGTGATACTCTTCATAATCTGGGTTATTGCGCACAACGATTTCGTTACATGTCATAATCGCAGAACGAGGGTTCTTAGCAGTTTGATTACTTAAAAGAAAAGCAAAGTATAATTAAAGCGGTAAACAAAGTTGCAATATTTGAGAAATTGATTCTTTTTATTTCATCAAAAGAAGAATGTCTTAAGCGTTCAAAAGAGGCAAATGACACAAAGGTACAAACACGGTGCATGCCTCATTTGACCGTGCGCTTTCAAAAAGAAAACTTTTATAGTTCCATACTACCAAGACTCCCTGCGAACCAAAGATGGACTGGCGGCCCAATTTTGCAGCTCTTCCCCTGGTTCATCATCTGTGATAGTAGGTGTCTTGATGTCAGTCCCTTCACAGCATTCTTCAATCATATTCACGAACAACTTTCCTATCCCGTCGATGATATCATCTTCGGGTACTGAACTCTATCCTGAACTTGCAACATGCTATGGCACAAAAACCTTTTTCCCAGAGCTAACGATACGAGCTTTCCTTTCCGGAGGTTGCTATCCTATGCTGACCGTTCCTTTCTGGCCATTATGTTCAATTGTTTCTGTGATTCCGTCCGACCTGGCCCCTAGCCCTGTTCCTGGCCTATATCCATATTTCATCATCTCCCTCATAGCCATCTTGGATCTATAGAGCCACTACATTCCCATTTGTTCAGCCTTTTCCATCTCGGTAGTCTGCATGATTTCCACCGCATGGAAAGCAACTCTGTCTATCCCTTCAATGAATGGAACAAGATACTCCAAATAAACGGAGTGACCCCACTCGCCATGAACCAGGATCTCCTGACATCCCCACTCAAATTTCATGCAATGGTGCAAAGTGGATGGGACAGCCCCTGCCATATATATCCAGGGCCTTCCCAACAGCAAGTTGTAGGAGGAGTAGATATCCATTACTTGAAACAATATGGGAAATTCGACAGGACCAATCTGCAAGGACAAATAATTTTCTCTAATAACATCCTTTTGCGAACCATAAAAGGCCCTCACCCTCACGTGGCTTTCCTTGACTTCCCTCTAATGAATTCCCAACTCCTTTAGGGTGGAGAGCAAACAAATGTTGACACCTTACCCTCTATCGACCAACTCCCGGGACACCACTTCGTCCCCACATTTGACAGTGATGTGAAGAGCCTTGTTGTGTCTTGCGCCTTCGACAGGAATTTCATCTCTTCTGAAAGTGATCATATTTGCTTCGACTATTTTCCTAATTATCACATCCAATGCTTCACTAGTGGTGTTACTTGGTACACTTACCCCACTTAGTACTTTCAATAGGGCGTCTTTATGACTGTTGGAGCTCATTAGCAAATCCATGATTGATATCTGTGCTGGAGTTTTCTTCAGTTGCTCCTTCACAGAATACTCTTTGTTTGACATTCTCTTCCAAAACTCGACGGCTTCTGGGTCTGTTATGTTCCTTCTTGGAATTTCATGCTTCGTAGTTTTTCTGGTTAAATTGTATCTTTAATTAGTAAGTGTTAGGCTTACTTAGTCTTAGAGACTAGGTGCCGTCGCGACATCCTACAGAATGAAATTTGAGTCATGACAATCGTGTTACTTTTATTCACACTGTGTTAAATTTTAAGTTTATTTCTCGTTAAATGGCATTACTTTATATTAATTGTTAAAAATTGTTTAAATACTTTATTAACTGTGATGACCTGATAGGTCATTTTGAGATTTAACCTCTATTCCCATGTTACGAGACCTAGATTAGCACCGTTTAGTCTTTCTCCATTTGCATGCATAGTCCGTCTCCTAATCCGGAAAGTCTTTATGTGAAAATTGAAGAAATGTGAAATTTTGCCTTAAAAATGACTAGTGTTGACTACGGTCAATATTTTATATAAACGGACCTGAATCAGTATTTTTACGGTCCCAGTGGGTCCGTCACGTGATTTGAGACTTGGACGTATGCCCGAAATTTAATTCAGAAGTCCCTAACTTATTTTGACTCATTTTGCCGAAAACTAGCATTTTTGAAAGAAAATTTCTAAGTTTGACCGTAAATTAACTTCTTAGCTAACGGGTTCGGATTTTGATGTTAAAACGCTCTTGATCAATGTTTCAATCTCATTTTTCAACTTAAAACAATCTTCTGTATCATGCCCTGGTACATTGGAATGGTACACGCATCTTTTAGTTGCATCAAAATACTTGGAAGGGTATTCGGGAACCCTTCCTTCGACTAGGTGTATCAATACTGCTCTTCTCAATCTCTCGAACAATTGGGATTAAGGCTCATAAATCTAGGTATAATTTCTAGGACCCCTCTCTTCAAAGTTGGGACGAGGGCGTGATGCATAAACATGTCGATTTTGGTGAGTGGTGGTTTTGACATGAGCATATGGTCGGTGGGGGTTTTTTTTGTTGTTATTGGCTCAAGGGTGGTAATATGGATGGGTGTTATAGACTGGAGCGTAAGTGGTTGGTGGTGAATAATTGTTTGGGGAATAGGAAGTGCTTCTGTGATGTGGGTTGGGTTGATAGTAAGGGACGACTGCTGAGACCTCCTCTTTTTTTTTTTCCGCTACAGATCGACCCTGATTGGATGGCCTTGCTGGCCGCATGCAGTGCTTCCATGGATTGTACTTTTACCAGATTTTATACCCTTTTCTAAGAAATATCCCATCTTTCCTAGTTCCCGGAATTTTTGTCCCATTATTTCCATCTTTTTTTTTGAAGTATATCCCTTCCTGGGCTCTGATGAAATACTTGGTTAATTCATTGTCGTCCAGCAAAGGTTGCGCCCTGGCAGCATCTGACTTCCACCGACGTGCATATTCTTGAAATGACTCAGATGGCTTTTTCTGCAGGTTCACCAGTGTGAACCGATCGTGAGTGATCTCTGTATTGAATCGAAAAGCGATTCATGAAGTCCTCCACCATATTTTGCCAAGTTCTCTAATTTTGCGGATCCTGTCGAGTATACCAGGTGATTGATTCTCTCATCAAACTTATAAATAACTTCATCCTTAGCTTCTTATTCCTCACCACTCCGACCAACTTGTCACAATATGCCCTAAAATGTGCGTGGGGATCACCCATCCCATCGAAGATATCAAATTTTGGGTGTTTATACACTGCTGGCATATCCACATCCGGATGAATATACAGATCCTCGTAGTCTAAATTTCCACTTCCTCGGGAAACTTGGAGGATCTTCATTTTCCTTCTCAAAATTTGCAACAGCTTTGATACTACCTCTTCTTCCTTAGGCCTGACTTCCCTCACTATCTCGGCGTATTGGTCAATCTCATAAGGAACCCTACCCGTGATAGGTGTTGTAAAGGTAGGTTCAGAAATGGCATATACAGGGGGAACGTACCGCTCATGGGCGGCGACATATGCTACATGTATGTTCTGGTTGGTAGTAAAAGTGACCCCGTCACGAGGAGGCATATGAGTTGCATTGGTGGTGACGGTCGGGTTTTGTCTGAACACACCGTGGTACGTAGGGAGTGTGGATAGGGGGATTTGGTGGATTTGCGGGGGTCACTGGAGGTATAATTTGAGTGGTAGGAGCTGAAGTTGGGGTGTTATTGTTTTGGCGTGATGTGGAAGGAAAGTGGTCGGGGAGTGAAATCAAAGAAGCGAATCGAGGTGGTTGAGGAAGTGTTGTCACGACCAGGTGTGCTAGTTCCCTTATATGTTGTACCTCCTCCATTAGAGATTCTATTTTCTCTGCTATCCTGGCCACGTGTTCATCATTCTTGGTGTCGTCCTTCTCCCCCGATCGCCCCGGGCTGTCGGCTATGACCAAAGCATGTTCTGTTGGGTTTTCTGCGGCTGACATCTCTCCCTTTGACCTTAGATTGTATGGTGGTTTCGCCAGTTTTGATCGACACAAACCAACTTTCTTTTATTTTTAGCGATACTAATAAGGCAAAAGAAAAATAAAAATAAGAGAAAAAAGGAACAAGAGTTAGTTTCTTCATTTATACAAGAAGGAAATCACATAGAGCAATAATTCGTGCATTAAGGCTAACGCGTTTCTTAGAATTCGCAGGGACCTCTCATAGCCGGAGGTAGGCCTAAATCACAGATATTTGACAAACATTTAGACTTGACACCTTTAGATCCGAAGTAATTTGTTTTAATTGATAATTTGGACGGATACAAGTGGGAACAAAGATTACATCACTGTTTCATAGAACAACATGGGCTTGGACAACTCGCCCTTTTGGAAAGTAAAAGAGAGAACTGGGGATAAGGGTACAAACTGGGAAATAGGAGGGAATCAACCAACTATAATAACCATTCCCCAAGTTGTTTCCCATATCTTCCTCTTCTTCTGGCTCCTCTTTCGGATCCTCCTCCGCCGGGTCTTCCTCAAACTCCTCCTCGTCATCGTTGAACTCTGACTCCTTCTGCGGATCTTTTTCTAGCTATGTGCTAGACTTTATTAGGATGCACTCCACTACTCGACCATCGTCATTAGCAGGTGGCAACATGTGGTCAATGGAACTTGGGACTACTTCATGGTGCATTGAAGTGGTCACAAGGTAATGTGGCAGGATCTCATGGTAAATTTGCAAAGCAGCCACCGCATCCTCTAACCGGGCTATACTCTCTCTGTTTGATCGGGCTAGTTCTCCTTCCTCGTTGATCCAGATGTAATACTCAGGAGTACACCATGAGTTTTGACCCATAGGCATTGTGACCAGGTCGCTCCACTCTTCTTGGAGCCTTCTTATCCCGAGGATTAGAATCTGCCCATTATACTCATCCTCGTATAGCGCCATCCTTATCAACAGAGGCACATCTTGGATCATCCCGAACTGTCTGAGGACCCATAGGGGTGAGTATGGTTGAATACCTTCATGTACGATCAGCTCAATTAGGTATTTCTGAGTAGTCCTCAAGATTGCCCTTCCACCTAACCATGATAGCTTCCAGTTGATCCATTCCCTGCTCAGGTTTGTCAGCACTTCCCTTTACTCTTCTTGCCCATGTGGGGAGACCCAATATCTCATTCTTTCATTGTGGATGCGGATCATATTGCTGACGCCCACAAAGTAGTCGATGGTGGCTTCCCGCTAGAAGAAATGTTCAGTTGCCTAGATCTGAAGCAGTAAGTTACAACCTTTAAAGAAATCATGCCCTCGTGCACATGCGGACAAAGCGCTCAGCATCTCAGCTAACACCTTCGGAACTAAAGTAGCTTGAAGATTGCCGTGGAAGGTTGCCAGAACCACATGTAATAGGTTGATGTTGATCCGACCCCTTCATTGCGGGAAGACCAATAGTCACAATAGTGCCATTGATAAAGTGATAGGCCTGAGACTCTCCCACATTGCTTGGTCACATTGAAACTCTCTTGAATACCATTCGTAGCTTTCACGATTCCCAAATATGTTGAACAGCTGGTCGAGGCTCACCTATCCATCCTTGATACTTCTAAGACTCCTACTATTGTCCAGTCCTAAGGCATCCAAGAACCGGTAACCGGGCATAGTAACTGGCAATATTGGCTTCCTTCCGTTGAACGACAGCTCTGTGAAACTTGTGACTTTTGCTCGGATGTTCAGCAATGCGGTTAATGCCCCCAGGCACGTCCGAACCTCATCTCCGTGTTCCCGATGATTATTCTTCCACCACGACTTTAACTTATGTGGTGCTCCCATTACAATGCAAATCTCACGGATGTTTCAGTTGATTTCCATTTTTCTGAGGTGGGTAAAATATGTTTGGTAAGTGTTTTCTTCGGGTCTTTAAGTGTCTTGTCAAGTTTCTTTGTCTTTCCACATAAGTCATGTCGTTGGTTGCATGACCCGTTGACATTAGGGTGGCTTTCATATTTGTATATCGATGGTAAGGACCGACTCACCTACGTTTTATGCAGCATGACCTATTTTACTAAAGTAGAGTATTTTCTACTTTTAAGTTGGACTGAAGGCCGCGAGAAATTATTTCAGTTGACCTGACAAAGCCATTCTCTAAAGCTAGAGAGTTTTGAAAAGAAGGTTCGGAGGGGTGTGAAAAGACAACCCTCGCGTGCCATTGTGCGTGATAGTGTACATCCAAGACTCGATAGGAAGAAATGTGATGACAGTGTATATAAAGAAGTAACAAGTAGGGTGTAGCAACAATAAGCATAAAGAGAAAATAAAGCAGGTAAGCATGCAATTGTAATTTTATGTACAATTAAAGCAATGTACAAATAAATCTAGATACCAAATTAGTCTAAGTGTGCTATGGTCAGAACCTAAGTGTATTCCCTAGCAGAGTCGCCATATTTAAAGATATACTAGGGTACCTATTTAATTACTAAGTCGTATTCTTTATTGGTCTGCTAACCTGTGAGATTATGGGTAAGGGTTCTTCTTCTTCTAAGGGGAACGTGTTAGGCACCCCTTAAAATGTACCTGAGGTAGCTCCATAGAACTTTGACTAATTTTAAGGGATAAATTATTTATACTATGCCTTAATTACTATTAAAGAGTACAACTTGTTATATATCTAAGTGAGAGTATGACAAGTGATGTGAGACATAAAAGGGGTTTGAATTTGTAAGAATTCTTGAAAAATTATATTGCTGGATGCGATTGAATGAGTTTTGAAATATGTATGCAAATGGTTTAAATTTATAAAGCTTGTGAAAAGAGGTTAAGTTGAAAAAAATACTTGGTTTAGAGAATGATTGTATATGTAATTCTAAGAGATGTTTATAAGAAGGTGAGCCTATGATATACCTTGATTTTTAATACTTGAAGAAAAGCGGTCTTTGAAAATCTATTTGGGGCGATAGTACTGCACCTTTTATGAAAATTCTGATTTGCCTCTCCAATAACAAAGCTTGCGCTTCAGATCTGATTTCTTTTTGAAAATAGGGCTACTAGTTTTACTAAGTTCTAGGCTTCAAAATCTTTTAAGAGAAAAGGAAGGTGAGAGAGAACATAGTGATGATATGAACAAATTGCGATTAGTAAATTTGTCCGCGCTTCGCGCGGTAGAAAAAAATATTACTGAATTAACAAATAATTTTTCATAATACCCAATTATTAAATATGTTAAAATTAAAGTTTATATAATTTTGGATTGGAATTCCAAATCCATATCGTAAAACTTAGTTGTAAATATAACTCTAACTTTCTACTTTTGTGTAATCAATATATAGGTACACTAATATTTTTTATTTTTCTTAAAATAAGGTAAAGTAAGAACGTAATTTGAAGAAAATGATTGCTTTAAACTACATCTTTTGGAATTTATTTTGTCTTTAGTTTTTCTTTCCTTTTACATTTATTTTACCTTTTTTGTTTTTTCTTCTTTCCGCACTTTCGTTTTTCTGCTCTAACTTTCTGGTCACCTTTCCTAACTATCTAAATATTTAACTTTAAAAATAATACCTCAAAATCGTTAAATTATATAAGTAAAATTACATAATTCTCAAAAATTATCTACTCATTTCATTTAAAAGTTCCTCCTATAAATTCAACATAAGAGTATTCAGATGAAGTTGGACTCAAATCTTAAGTTTCAGTCTCCATGCGAAGGCAGTGTATGCAAAAACTCTAATGAATTTAATAAATTTTAGATAAGATATTGATATTATATTGGAGTTTCTATAGGCTTAAACATGGGAGATGCTTGTCCATGGGTATTGTCTGGTGCTTCATCGTTCATATTCATCACTCTATCTCCATGAATACTGTATCATAAAATTCAAATTCAAATGAAAAGAATTACGTAATTAATTAGGAAGAACAATCTTGTGTTATTGTTACCGTAACGGTTATGGCTAACTTGACATTCACCCTGCATAATTCTGTTAGAATCATAGCACATTATTGCGGTCATCGTCATTCTCATTTCCATTTCACAACAAAAGAAGATAACTAAGGCACTAAACATTCAAAACGTTAACCATAAAAATCATAACCGTCTCCACCTTAATCATCAGAATGATTGGAATTTATCTTTCACTGGGCATAATCCATAAACCACCATATTACGAACCAGAATCAACAATTTCTAGTACTATGAATTTTAGCAGCCACGATATTAGCACCAGCCTACCAAATGAATGAGTCGGTATTAATTTTCTTAAAGTATAGCCTACCTAAATAGATTTTTACTCCAGCTCTTCTGACCAGTACCGAAGTATTATTTTTCATACTTAGAAAAGTTCTAACTCAAAATCACGTAAAAGGCCCACATTGTTTCACACACAGGAAAAAAAAAGAAAGAAAAACGAAGAAATAAAATTAAGAATTTTAAATAAATATCTCATGGACAAAACATTCAGTCATCGTGATTTTCAAGTGTCATAGCAAGAGAAAAGAAAGAAAAAGACCTTGTACAGTACTAAAGAAGTAAAGTAAAGAAAAACAAAGAGGGGAAAAGTAAAAGGACCTGCAATTCTCTAAGTAAAGTATGGTGAGCTTGTACGTACAAACATTGATACAAGAACATGTCACAAAGGGTTAAATTTGATGGTATTCTTCTTTCAATTTCCAGAAGAGACATACTAAATTTAAATTTAACATTCAAATATATTATACAAAAGACACATTAACATTATTATGGCAGGCCCAACACTAAAGAGATGCGGCTACAACTGATTTTGGACTCTCCAGAAAAATACAACAAGGATGGGATTGGTCCTGAGCCCCTTAGGAACTCGGCATGCCCAAATGGAAGTATATGCCCAAAAGAAAAGAGTAAATCACTAGATACATGCTCCATATTTTTAGCATATTCAGCCATGCATGAAATATATAAATAGACGAGTGGAACAAGAATATATTAAAATATCAATATTCTAACACAATAGAAAATTATACTAATGTGGTGGTTATATATGGAAAATATTTACATTGAAAACCTTTCATTGTCATTAAACACTAAAACCCTAAAGTACCAAAAGTGTCAATGAATTAAGGGCTAAGGAGGGAATCCCTCTCAAGATCGATGCCCCCTTTGAATCTCCTGGCAATTCAAAGATGCCAAGAGACTCAAGGCCCAAGGTAATGCTTGTGCCGGGCATAATAGCCCAACCTAGAGTTAAACTTCGCACCCAAATACCCCTAACCACTAACGACTTATTTTTCCCGATGGGTTTAAGTGCCAATGAGGCCCTTTAAATATTAACTAAATGCTATAATACCCCTATCACATAATTATACTTTCCTTTCTAACAGAGTAACATAAGGGTATATAAGCAATTCTACATTTTCAAACACCAGATGGACTATCCACAAGTTAGGTAAGTCTGAAGGTCAAACGTCGAGCATATATAGGAGAGAAATAGAAACATTATATCATACTGTTATATTAGGGGGAAAATACATTCAAAGGGAAGGTAAAGAATAAAAACTTCATATATGAAGCAACACAAGAAATAGAGACACTCCTGCCCTAGGAGACTAATTATGAATTGATTAGCTTGCTAATAGCACATGCATGAATTAGTAACACTACTTGGAACTTTAAAAGGTGTTAATAAAGGTTCAGGCAAACAGTTACAACTAACACCTTTTACAAAAGTTACCAGAGATATCAGAAACATGATCAAAACTCTCATTATGACAATAGGTACTTAGATTTGAACATGAAATCCCTAAGGACTCAATAGGATCATATTCCTAATAGTATTAATCTTAAACAAGCTATTATGTTTAGAGAGTATCAACAAGGAACTTCTCATAAGATGCAGAGACCAGGTTCAGTTCAAATTCGCAATGAGGAGAGGACTAAGTACAGTTTAAAACAAGAGCATGGAATCATGAAGCCAAACAGGGGGCAATACAACATTTAAAATTAACTATGCATAGATACTTTAATGATCTTACAAAGGCAGGGTAAGTCTTACCTATTATAGAATCAAATTAGCAATGTCAGGAAGGGAGAGAGTTATAGACAAGGGAAGAATTATACTAAATAGGTTTAACTCAAATGTATAGGCTAAAGTTAGCATCTGAACATGAAGTAGTCATACTTAGCTTATAATTATCATTTTGGCTACAAAAAGAATGACTGGGTCCTTCTTTATGGAAGATACCTTAACGACAACTCAATGTAAGCCTTACAAAGTCAGCAGTAGCATAAAAGAAATTAAAGACAAGAAAGTACTACATCAAACAAGCTTTGACTTAAACATATAACTGAAGGCTTTATCTAAACATGAGGCAGTGTGTTTAACTTAGCAACAATCACCAGTCAACTATAACAAACATGATTTATGACTTACTTTTTATGAAAAGGGATAACTTAATCTTAGTAGAATATATATACAGTAGAGGTATTGATATTCCAGAAAAGGAAAGTTTGGCTCAACAAGACTGTTTCATGCAGATGCATCCAATAATTCGATATAATTATGAGAATTTCATAGTGATAACTCAGAAGTTGCCCTAATAATTAGCAGATATAGGTATAGAGAAAGAAAGCATCAAAACACTTAGTTTTTTCATGCTTTAGTAAATTGTGGATGATATGAACTTATGAAGTTTCGGGTTCATCTCAGTTAGGATTATCAAATAATAAACTCGAACGTAAGACAAACACAATGCAGTAATACAATATGTAGAGGTAGAGATCACAACAGAATCATCACTGAAAAACTATGAAGTTTAGATAACATGAGCAGTCATTCAAGGCACATTAAGGGAAATTAAGCATGTAGACTATTTAGACTCATAAATAAAAACCATTTGAGGTACGTAATAACTTGATCAACATTGATTAAAGGTTCAGAAGGATGACGAGTAATCACATGTAGACAACGTCTTATTATAAACTTAAAATAACATTTCTATATTGGGTATAAGCATCAGAAACAACTATAGTTCACAAAAGGTAACAAGCATAATCATGATATGCAGATAAGATGAGCAAAAGAGAAAAATTAGAGGTATACTGACTTTTTCGAGGGCAGCAAACCAAATAAGGATTTCTCCTAGTTGCTTAAAACCCCAAAGCTTCAAGCTCGAAGCAGCGAATGTACTCAGAAACGAGAAAAAGGGAAAATAGTTAGAAACCCTAGGTTTTGGAATCTCAAAATTTCTCTTAGATGATAGTTCTTTCATCTACTTGGTGATTCTAGGTTGTGGTAGATGATGTTAGGTTGTCCATTGGTGACAACATTAAAGGCCCTATTTATAGTACCATTAAGGCTCTAGGGTTTCAATCGGATTCAAATTTTTGAGTGAAAAGTGACGAAAGATTGATGATGATAGCAAAATCGAGTGAAATCAGAAAGAAAACAGAGGGGAAACTCATACATGCTCCGGTTTGACAGAAGACGAAGGAAATTCAGAGATTTGAAGTTGTATCTTCGAGTCTAGGGTTCAGATTTGGGCGTTTTGAATTTTGAGTGATGAGATAGGGAATAGCCGGCTGGATGCGCAAATTTCAGAAGGCAAAGGGTTGTTTCAGACTTAAATCTTTGCTCATGAGAGAAAATCAGATGGTTTCCTTTTCGAGATTAGGGTTTCAGATTAGGGGTCTTGAGTTTGTGATGTAAAGAGGAAATTATCAGCGAGATTCGTGGTGTCGCAGGGACAAAAGGGATGATTTTCAGTGGTTTTAGATGACCTTGCACAAATTTGTGCAAGGTTCTAAGATTGATGGTTGATGGAGATGAGAGAAAAGAGAGAGGACGGGAAAATGCGGGCGGCTCCTTCAAAGAGGAAATGATTAGGGTTCTGGAGGGAATAAGGTTCGTCTCTAGGTTAAAGATGAGAGACAGAACCTGGGACGTTGGATTTGATGATCAATGGCCCTGATAATTTAGATCATTTAGGATTTTTAGGTGGAATTTTGGTGTCCATTAGATCATGGGATTTTGGATGGTGGAGATGAGATCTCTGGGGCGGGTGTTTATAATTAAGAGAAAATCAGAGATTAAATGTGAACCGATGGACCAACGGCTCAGATGTTAGTGTGCTTATTCTGTGAGTGGTAAGGGAGGGTGAAGTGGCATGCGGTGATTGGTGCAAAAGAAATGGCATAGATTGCCACAGTGGAAAGAGAGGAGTGTTTGGACTGGGTATATCCGTTTGGGCTTGATAGTTGTGCCAAAATAATTTAAGGAACGACCACTTTGCTTGTGATTTGAGAATTGCAATTGTAGCCTTTGTCGTTTAATCCCCTTTTGAAATTATTTTAAATAAACTTAATAATTTTTAATAAAATGTGATAAAAGTATAATTATTATATATACTACTAATTATTATAATTAATTATTTATAAAAATACTTTGTTTTCTAAATTGTAGAACTAATTTTGAAATACCAACATAATAACCTAATTTACTAGAAATTAAAGAGTAAATCATTAAATTAATTATAGAACTTATGTATATATAAAGGAGTTATTTTAATAATCTTAAAATAGTAAATATGTTTGTAATTACATAATATTAATACTATGTGATTAATTTTAAAACTAATAATTACCCTTAGTGATAATTATCCTCAAATCCAAGTTTAGATATGCTACTTACCTCTAACAAACCAAATCAAATACCGGGCAAGCCATACAATACTCCAGAAATGCCATCCCATGCGAATCGGCCTCGGAATGGCTCGAAACTAGCCAAAAGCAACTCAAAATTATCAATTAATGACAAAGAAAACAAATTCAAGTGATAAAGGTCGAGTCTGTAAGAAAACCCGGTCTTGCACCTCGGAACCCGGCAAAACTCTAATTCTGAAAACCCATCCGAATACGAGTCCAACCATAGTAATTTCTCTCAATTCCGACTCCGAATCGATGTTCAAAACTCAATAATTCACTTTAGGAAAGTTTAGACAAAAACCCACAATTTCTCTTTTAGATTGATAATCAAAATGCCAAAATCAAAGATGGAATCATGTAATATAATTGAAACCAAGTAAAAAATACTTAACCCTAATCCATGTGGTGGAAATCCTTTCCACAATCGCCCAAATCCGAGTTCCCCAACTCAAAATGTGATAAAATGCGCTCAAGGTCCGAAATAGAGTACTTATATGCTCTGCCCAGTAGTACACTATGCAATCATGGTTTCACCCTCGCGATTGCAATGCACAAAAATACACAACAACAATTTCCTTTACGCGTTCGCGGCATTCCCTCGCGAACGAGGTCCAACATGCGAACGCAAAGGAGAACCCATCAAGACTTCCCAGCCCAACTCAACACTATGCGAACACTAAGAAGACCAGCCACTAAAATTACATGATCACGTCTTCATCCTCGCGATCGTGAAGAACAAATAAAGCACCAAGAAACAACAGAAACCTGCAGTGCCAAAATATTTTGAAACCCAACCGAAACTCACCTGAGCTCCTCGGGACCCCGTCTGAACGTGGCAACAAGTCCCAAAACATAACACAGACCTACTTAAGGCCTCAAATTATACATAATAATATCAAAATCACGAATCATCGATCAAGATCAATCTCTTAAGTTCATAAACTTCAAGCTTCAAACCAACGTCTGATTCAAGCCTAACCAACCCGGTATGAACCCAAATTTTGCCTACAAGTACCAAATGACATAATAAACCTATTACAACTCCCAGAACATGAATCTATACCCGATATCACAAAATTCAACTTCCCGTCAAACATTTGAACATTCCAAACCTTCAAATTGTCATCTTTCGCCAATTATGGCCAAAACCTTCATGAAGCCTCAAAATGCAAATCCGGGCATACACCCAAGTCAAAAATCACCATCCGAACCAAATGGAATCTACAAAACTCTGATCCCAAGTAAAATACATCAAAGTTAAACTTGGTCAACTCTTTTAACTTAAAGCTTCCTAGTTGAGAATCATTCTTCCAAATCAATCCGAATCACCTGAAAACCAAAACCAACAATACACACAAGTCATAATACATCATACGAAGCTACTCATTTCCTCGAACCACCAAACAAAATGTATATGCTTAGAACGACTGTTTAGGTCATTACAAAAGCGAGCAATGCAAGTTGTTTGGACGATTTTCAAGACATCTCTCCTCCTCCGATAGTGAATACTTATCCACTCGTGGACTTAGAATCAGTTGAACCGGTAATCCAGTTTGCATCACAATATCACTTAATAATCTTAGGATACTTATTATAGTGGAAAGCAAATGTCACGTCCCAAACCGATGGGCCGCGACGGGCACCCGGTACCTTACTTAACCGAGTACCAACATAACATATATTTCGTATCATACTATCATAGGTAAATGAGCCAGAGAGACTGTCGTGAGATAAGTAGAATAAAACATTTGGAAAAACTCAAAACATAGGCCGACAAGGCCATAAAGTATCCGTATGCATGACATCTGTCTACAAGCCTCTAAGAGTAGATCAATACCATAATGGTCAGGATAGGGCCCCCTTATACTAATTAATACACATCCAAATCATACTGACCAAATAAGCAACTCCAGAGCAAATGGAGCGCACCAACACCTTCCGCTGAGCTGATAGCCTACTTGGAGGACTCTCGACCTGTCAATCGGGACCTTCGGGCATGGAACGCAGCGTCCCCAGGCAAAAGGGGCATCGGTACATTATAAGGAATGAAAATCAGTATATAATAGACATGAGAGAAGCATGGAGTAAAAGACTCAACATGTAAGTCTGAATAGCTCTGTGAATCATTTAATATTTATAATGTCATGCGTATGCATATAAATCTCATACCATACATAGGTATATGCGTTCATAACATCATCAAGCCTCTGAGGGCGTCCCATCATGTTATCTCGGCCACTGTGGGAAAAGTCATCAACGTATACCAGTTGATCAGGTGGTGGTGCATAAATAACGCCATAACCTTTTCCCATATCCCATATAAATATATATACATACATATATATATATATATATACACACATATGTATATATATATATACACACATATGTATATATATATATATATACGCGCATATAACGCCATCTGGTCATGGGTTAATGTACAAGTATAAATGAATGCAATGCATGAAAAGTACGTCAATGAAATCTCTTGGAACGTCATAAGACCATTACGCCTCTGATTAATATCATGAAATAAACTTCATCAACTTATGTATTTTCTAATATCCATGAACAGATGATAGAATAATAAGACACATGGGGAAATCAAGAACGTAGGCATCTCTAATACTTTTATGAATAGAGTCATTTATGAAAGTTGTGCATTTGCTCGTTTCATTTGTATTGTATGGATCATGCCAAAAAGAAAAAAAGGGATAGCCTTAACATACCTGAACCGATTCTCTTGACAATACCTCTAACACAGGTCAATGGCAACAACGCGTAACGGCGGATCGAAGTAAGGAAAAATCCGTATGATATTCTTGAGAAAGATTGCACCGTACTCCCTTAAAATCACAAAATCCCGTTGCTATTATGCTAAGAAGTCTCGTATGAATTCTTGTTGAAGTAACTCACATTACTATCATATATGTTCTTTGATGAATTCTTGCTGAAGATCGTTACTTAGAGATGGGATGTAAGCATCTCTGTTCTATATATTAAAGAAGCCTTTTGTGAATTTGAGAGTCTTTTATGGCTTATCCAAGACTCCCTCTAAAGGTGCCACCTTACAATGTAACTAAGAGTCACTAATTAGCTTTGGAATCCCATTTCCCTTGCTGCCACTTTGGCACCTTAAGCTTATCTAATAATATTCATTAATTATCCATCAATCTCTTGGTTAACTTGTTAATCTCCCACTGATCAATAATTAACTAATTACCCATATAATTAAGAATTATCCCAAATTTATTAAAATACTACTCACTTTTAACATACCTCATACACCTTACTATCATAGTCATGTGGTACCTTGTATCGCACTAGTCCATAAATACGGGGTATTGTAGGTTGGACCGTATTTTATCTCAAAATATCAAACTTTGACGAAATTCATTTTCTTCGATTTGCTTACCCTCTCACCTTCACAAATTTTCTCATCACTTGTTTGAAATAGCATAATGCTTATAATCTCAAAATATTCTTATCCTCGAACTTACGTCGATTAACTTACGACGAAACTTTAACGTACGAAATGCGGGATGTAACATCTCATTTCCGAGCTTTCATCAATTTACTTATGGTGTACTTTCACGTACGAAAACATGGGGTGTAATATCATTCCCCCCTTTGGAACATTCGTCCTTGAATGTTAACTGATGCACTTATCATTTTCATAACCTTTGTCTTCTGAATACTTTAGTACTCTCCTTGCCATCAAGGCTACTGTTCTGTGAATAAATACAAAGGCCAAGGCATTCCCCCCC
>AWOL01S0019333.1:301261-329202 GCA_000715115.1 Nicotiana otophora | reverse complement strand
CCCCCCCCAGGCCTCTTTCTCACAACACGACCTATGGTCGGAATCATCCCAATCTCATAACTGTTGTTACCTTCTGTCATGCAGCCTGTACGACTTTTTCTTGCATGTGCGCCTATGCCACTCTTCTCACCAGCTTTTACCCAATCTCTAGGACTCACTTTGTGAACATATGCACAACTATGACAAGTTGTCCCTCTAGGAACCTACATGTGTACTAAAGTTCTTCGCTCGGTACTTTGTTGAACTTACACATATTGCTATATCTTATTTCATAGACCCGGTTATCCATTCGTATGACTTTACTACATCTTGGTAGGCCATACTATACCATAACTCTTACATCGATTTATCGTTACTGAGGTCTGCTACCAAACTCCAGGTTACTTTCATTGCTTATCCTATATGTATAAATCTAAGTCCTTTAATGCTTCCTCATTACTGTTAATCTTATGAATGATGGCCTAATCTCATCTCATACTTTATAATTTTTATCCATCCATTATTGATTCACCTCAATATTGATCTATAATCGACCATTGATAACTTGACCTTCTATGTAATACTGCCGCTAGGGCTCACGTCTCGTCAGGGAACATCTGAAATGATTAAGACTGATCCACCTGGGGCGATACCAAGCTTTCATAACCGTATTTCGTAGCATCCCAATGTGATTCACCTTATGTGGGTATTTAATCCTGTACAATTCATGACATCCCTTTCTTTTCTTTTTTTCAAATCATTATTCAACCAAAGGCCCAAACGTCATCCCTTAACTATCACAATTACACCCTCATTCTACTACCAGGGCAACATTCCATCTTCTCTAAATGCTACTAGTCTTAGACTCCTTTGAGTTCATTCAGGCTATACTGAGCTTTCTATAACTTAGACAAACCATTAGCTCTCTTGTTTTCATGGGCTTAATCTTGAGGACTTATCCATGCTCGCCACCTTCTCACTCGCCCTTTCTTATCCTTACTCCCCTCTTCCTAAAACCTTGTCGCTTTACCATACTTTAGCTTGCAACCTACACATATCTATTTTTACAACTTGCAAACTTCCTTCAACTTGCTTGCACCATAGATTTCCATATGTCATTCTGGTACATCAAGCGAGACATCACATCGTCTCTAGCTCTTCTTTACTCTCTTAATTAGACTTCTCGATACCTAGAAACCATAGGCTGGAAAATATGCCACTGACGACACCACTATTATTCCTGGATACTAAATCCCCGTGCTTCTAACCTTTTATCCGAGGTACGGACTATTCACAACTTTCTGTATTTGAGTATCTCGTATGCTTTTGACCTTTACCTTACTTACCTTAAGATATCGCCTCCCATCTTCTATCTCTTTCATAACTTCCCTTCCACATAGATATAATTCACATCCACAACTTGAAGCTCTATTATAATACTTGCACCTCGGGTGCATACACAATCCGGTGAGAGCTTCATACTGACTTCTTATGAGGCTGGTACTTTTCTAACTGGCTTTATCGTAGAGCCGTTACAGAATATGGCTACTGTACTATATCTCTTGTACCTCTGATATTTAAGAGTGATCCTGCAATATTCTCAATCACGAGGTGTATAATTTTCTTGGTCCAATAATCAGAGTCCTGATTTACTTAGTTGATGTAACAGTTTTAGTTTACTCTTTCCTCTGATCAGCCTGTATGTAAGCTTAAGCTATCTTCCTATCTGTGGCTCATGATATTAGTTATTACATTAGCCTTTAATAGGCGCTATGGAATATCCATGATACAATCTTCTAACAATTCAATCCTTTGTCTATGACATGGACTCAATTATTTCTTTTAACTTATACTTGAGTCTTCTACCACTGTATGATTTTCAACATATATGCTGCATGGATAATACTCTGAAATCTTAAGTGCGTTCATAACGTAACTAACTCTGGATCATTGGTCGAATAATTCCTTTCATTCTTTCTCAGCTTTTTTAAAATGTAAGCAATTCCTTTTCCTGGTCGTTCTGCCACTTATTGCATGAATACTTGGCTTATCTTAGTTCCCACGCATTCCGGAGTTTTTGTCAAACTCATATGATCTCAACTATTACTTTTGATTTCACTTCCCGCTCATTAGCCACGATAGGTGCCACTTTCTTATGGAGTACATACAATGTTGTAGTGAGACTGTTTTTACATGACCATTTCTTCTTCAAGTTACTATGCTTAGGTTGAAGCCTTCTTCCTTATTTACTCAGCTAGTCTTTCATTGTAGTACTTAGGGAGGACCCTCTGACTCTTGTAAAGCTGCGAGCTTATTACATCGTATACTCGACGGAATTTTTGATGTCCTTCCTTGCCTATAATTATCCGTAGTTACTTACCTCCATGCCTTTGTGCTTGTAGGGTTGCTTCTTAACTAATATTTTGACTGACTTCCCAGTGGCACTCTCTTTTATTTCCGTAACACTCATACGGTACTTTTAACTACCCCAACTCCTATCTGAATATTTCTCAAGGATCACGATATAATTTCTACGAGGCTGAATTCCCAATGTTGGGGTTCACTATGTTTATCTTGCATGATCTGTTGATTTGTCTGTAACCTATTGTCTAGCCATAACTAGGCTCTTCCTGAATCAACTACTAATTACTCGTTGGCCCATTCTCATATCAATATTCCGCGTAATCGTTCTTGGATTATTTTCTTTATCTTAAGTTACCTCTCGTATTGGCTCCTTATTTATCAATAATATCCCGGGCATGAACCCTTACTTCCTCTCCTTGATGTCGTGTTTGCATAATGTCCTGGAATTGTAGCATATCTGTATGATTTGAATAAGTACAATCTCATCCCTGTCTCATTTTTATCGCATTCTTCCTTTATCATTCCATAGTTACTAGAACCACTTAATTCTTACTTAATGCCACATCATTCCATATTCCCCCCTTTAAGGGAGTACTAAGATTTAGTGCTATGATAATCTACGTATAGATGTTTTACCTCTTAATCTTTGGCGTGTTTTCACATCATCGATGACCTTTACTCGCCTCGCGGTAATCTTTCTATACCAAGGATAACAAATTTACTTACTCGCGAGGGTGACACTTAGTATAACTGGAACACATAGTCCCTTAAGCTTAACTTTGCTCACATTGCTTGCTTTAGGAAAGCGTCTTCCTGAATGGCCTTTAAAGGTTATTCTTCTGTCGTTCATTCTTTTATTGTCGGAATGCAATCTCTGAAATTCTCATAATGGTGACTATTATCAAATCACTCAATCCCTAATTCAAGTTTAGTTTACCTTGTTCACCAGCCCATATTGATTTGTATTACTCTGGGGTCTAACCTTTCCTTCCGGTAATCATGCTAGAGTCACCAATTTATTTCTCGAAATGAGGATATGACTTTATGGCCTATACTCTTTTATTGTCTCAAGGCCTGACACCTCTCGTCTTTTCCTTCACTTGACTATGGACTCTGTAATACTGTCATTTTTTTTATCTACCGTTGTCATCCATGTATCACATCTTACTTATAATGCTTTATTATCTCTCTTCTTATTTCCCTGCTAACATTTTTGTCTATCACTTTATTCTGAAAACACGAGCAAGACATTCTTTTGCGTTTAGCTCCCCTTCCTCCATCTACTGGCTCTTCGGGTTGCCTAACATTCTTTCTCTACTAGGGACGGGAACCATACTAAGGTAATATTTATCCCTTCCAGGATTCCAGTACCTGTCTTTGTAAAAACATTTTTTGAACACTCTAGTATTCATATCTAGCTGTACTATTCTGGAATGAACTATCTGGGTGTCTCACAAGGAGAATTATTACCATATTTGTAATATCCTTCGAAAATATCAGCTAATGCTAACAATCCATCCAATATTTTGGGTTACTCTAACCCTAGCTTAATCCTGATATCCTATCCTTCTCTTAAACTATATCTATCAGCTCCCGCAGGGCATAATGGAGATGGGTATGGCTAATTGTATATATTTTTGTTACTGGTGAAAGTAACTCGGAATGCTTATATTTCTCTGCCCGAATTGTAATACTGATAATCTTCAGTAACTGGGTAGCTCGTACCCTCCTTCACCTTGCTTATTTTACTTCCTGAAACTTGTGTCTACCTTCCGATTCTCTTACTCCTTTTTACCGTAAGAGTGGATAGACATTCTTTCCTTAGGGATCCTTATCAAGAATCTTACACATCTTAGTACACGCATGATCTGCTGAATATCTCATATTTACCAATCATAAGCATGATACAAAATCGAGTTCCTCTAACTCAACTCTTCCACAACCACATGAAATCTATTATCAATTGTCTTTCTGGATATAGGCATCGTCGTATTATGAATAAGATAGAGTTTAGGAAATTGAGTTCTTACAACTGAGCTCTACCACACGATCTAGAGTAAGAAGAAAGAGTGACAGTCCTAAATGCCCTGTAGCCTCCTGCTAATAAGTGTGGTGCACAACACACCCATAAACAAGACTCTACTAGACACGGCTTGTAGACTCCCTAGGACAGAACTGCTCTGATACCACTTTTGTCATGACCCAAACAGATTGGCTGCGATGGGCACCCAGTACCTTACTCAACTGAGTACCAATGTAACGTATCTTTTGTATCATACTATCATAGGTAAATGAGCCGGAGAGGATGTCGTGAGATAAGTAGAATACAATATGAGGAAATACTCAAAACATAGGCCGACAAGGCCATACAAGTATCAGTATACATGACATCGGTCTACAAGCCTCTAAGAGTAGATCAATACCATAAAGGTTGGGACAGGGCCCCCTCATACTAATCAATACACATCCAAATCATACTGACCAAATAAGCAACTCCAGAGTAAATGGAGCATACTAAAACCTTCTGCTGAGCTTATAGCCTACTTGGAGGACTCTCAACCTGTCTATTGGGACCTACGGGCATGAAACGCAGCGTACCCTAGCAAAAGGGGCATCAGTACAAATAATGTGCCGAGTATGTAAGGAATGAAAATTAGTAAATAATAGACATGAGAAAAACATCGAGTAAAAGACTCAACATGTAAGTCTGAATAGCTCTGTGAATCATTTCATATTTATAATGCCATGCATATGCGTATAAATGTCATACCATGCATAGGTATATGCGTTTATAACATTATCAAGCCTCTGAGGGTGTCCCATCATATCATCTCGGCCACTGTGGGCAAAGTTATCAACGTATACCAGCTGATCAGGTGGTGGTGCGTATATAATGCCGTAACTTTTTCCCATATCCCATATAAATATATATACATATATATACGCGTATATAACGCCATCTGACCATGGGTCAATGTACATGTATAAATGAATGCAATGCATGAAAAGTATGTCAATGAAATCTCTTGGAACGTCATAAGACCATTATGCCTCTGGTTAATAGCATGAAATAAACTTCATCAACTTACATTTTTTCTGAGACCCATGAACAGATAATAAAATAATAAGAAAGAAGGGATAGCCTTAACGTATCTAAACCGATTCTCATGACAATCCCTCTAACACACGTCAATTGCGACAATGCGTAATGGCGGATCGAAGTAGGGGAATATCCGTATGATATTCTTGAGAAAGATTACACCGTACTCCCTTAGAATCGCAAAGTCCTGTTGCTATTATGCTAAGAAGTCTCGTATGAATTCTTGTTGAAGTAACTCACGTTACTATCATATATGTTCTTTGATGAAATCTTGCTGAAGATTGTTACTTATAGATGGGATGTAAGCATCTCTATTCTATATATTAAAGAAGCCTTTTGTGAATTTGAGAGTCTTTTATGGCTTAGCCAAGAGTCTCTCTAAAGGTGCCACCTAACAATGTAAGTAAAGAGTCACTAATTAGCTTTTGAATCCCATTTCCCTTGCGGCCACATTGGCACCTTAAGCTTATCCAATAATCTTCATTAATTATCCATCATTCTCTTGGTTAACTTGTTAATCTCCCGATGACCAATAATTAACCAGTTATCCAAATAATTAAGAATTATCCCAAACTACTTAAAATACTACTCACTTTTAACATACCTCATATACCTTACTATCATAGTTATGTGGTACCTTGTATGGCACTAGTTCATAAATATGGGGTATTGTAGCTTAAACCGTATTTTATCTCAAAAAGTCAAACTTCGACGAAATTCATTTTCTTTCGATTTTCTTACCCTCTCACCTTCACGAATTTACTCATCACTTGTTTGAAATAGCATAATGCTTATAATCTCAAAATAATCTCATCCCTGAACTTACATCGATTAACTTACGACGAAATTTTTACGTACGAAAATACGGGATGTAACATCTCATTTCCGAGTTTTCATCAATTTACTTATGGCGTACTTTCACTCACGAAAACATGGGGTGTAACAACAAAGTCTTGGATATGTGTTAAAATATCCCAAAACTTATTTCATTGCCATCTAAGGAGATTGATCTGTATTACTCGTGTATCGACTCAATTTACTTATAGCACAAGCTATAGCCGGTCGTGTATAATTTATGATACACATTAATCATTCCAATACACAAGAATGATCCAATAGAGATATGTTTTGACTTTTGTTCTTTGCAAGTGCAAGATTCACATTAATTGGAGTCTTTGCGACTTTGAAATCTATGTGTTTAAACTTGTCAAGTACTATTTTAATTTAATGAGATTGTGACAATTCCAAATATTGAAGAGTATTATGGATCTTAATACCCAAGATAAAATCAGCACCCAAGACTTTCATATCAAATTTGCTAGTTAGCATGCACTTAGTCACATTTATACTAGAAATATCATTACTCAATATTAGCATATCATCCATATATAAGCAGACAATGACTATGTAATTTGGATCACTCTTATTGTACACATATTTGTCACATTCATTAATCATAAAGCCATTTGACATCATTGTATGGTCAAATGTTGCATGCCATTGTTTTTGTGCTTGTTTCAGTCTGTAAAGAGACTTAACAATCTACATACCTTCTTTTCCTTACCTGGAAATGCAAACCCTTCGGGTTGTTCCATGTAAATTTTTTCCTCCAAATCTCCATTTAATAAGGTAGTATTAACGTCCACTTGATGGATTTCAAGACCATACACTACAGCTAATGCTACTAATATCCGTATGGACGTAATTCTTGTAACAGGCAAGTGTGTGTCAAAATAGTCAAGACATTTTTATTGTTTATAATATTTAACAACAAGTCTTGCCTTATACTTATCAATAGTGCAATCATCTTTTATTTCCTATTAAAATTCCGTTTGGAGCCTAACGGTTTGTTTTCGGAAGGAAGATCAACTAATTCCCAAGTATGATTGTTCAATATGAATTCTATTTCACTATTGATCGCCTCTTTCCAAAACGATAATTCTGATGAAATATAGCTTCTTTAAATGTTGGAGGGTCATTTTTTATTAAGAAAGTCACAAAATCTGGTCTAAATGAAGTAGACATTCTTTGACGTTTACTATGTATTGGATCCACCTCATTAGGTATACATTC
This sequence comes from Nicotiana otophora, assembly GCA_000715115.1. NCBI lineage: Eukaryota > Viridiplantae > Streptophyta > Magnoliopsida > Solanales > Solanaceae > Nicotiana > Nicotiana otophora. Next base: position 321,686 of record AWOL01S0019333.1, on the reverse strand, counting down.
TTTTGTTCTTTCTCGAGGTCGTTTGGATCTTTCGCCAATTGAATCACATTAAATTTTAAACTGATATATATTTTCCAAAAGTTCACCACTGTCTTATTCCATTACCGTCTTAACATGAATTTCAGGAATTCTGATTTGTAAACCAGAAATCAACGTGCTTTACTGTTGGTAGCATATCTAATGAAAACAGAATCTGTCACGACCCAAACCGATGGACCGCGATGGATACCCGAGTCCTACCTGTCGAACACCCTTAAGCATACATCTAAGATATAAACATGAATAGTGAATGTGTGGGAAACCTTCCCAAAAGACATATATAGATAGACATACGAAATAAAGTGGGGCGAGCTGGCAAGGCTGCTATAGACAACTATATATACCCAAAACTGGAAGCCGACAAGGCCACATACTATCCAACTATACATAACTGTCTAAAGATCTCTAATAGAAAATACAACTGTACAAGGATGGGACTGGGCCACGTCATACCCATATATGTATACAAGCATATCATACCAAAATCAAAAGCAACTCCGGATCAAGTGGAGCACATCAACTCTCACTGATCGGGGATCCTAAGAAGGGGGACCGTCGACTTGCCTACTTGCACCTGTGGGCATGAAACACAGGCCCCGGGAATAGGGCGTCAGTACGAATAATGTACTGAGTATGTAAGGCATAAAAATCAGTACATAACAGACATAAATGAAACATGGAATTAAGAATTACCACTGTAAGTCTAAATCACTTTGTAAATCCTTAAACATTTATAATGTCATGCACATGCGTATAAATGTCATGTCATGCATAGGTATAGGTGTATATAATATCATCAAGCCTCTGAGGGTATCCCATCATATCGTCTAGGCCACTCTGGGCAAAATCATCAACATATGCCAACTGATCAGGTGGTAGTGCGTATATAACACCGTAACCTTTTCCCATATCCCATATACATATATATACATATAAATACGCGTATATAACGCCTTCTGGTCATGGGTTAATATACATGTATAAATGAATGAAATACATGAAAATATGTTAATAATCTCAATATTCCTTTTGGATAAACTTTATCAATTGCATATCATTCTGAGGCCCATGAACAAAAGATATAATAATATGTCACATAGGGGAATCAAGAATATAGAGACCCCTAGTATTTCTATGAATAGAGTCATTTATGAAAACTGTACGTTTGCTCGTTTCTTCTGTATAATTTGGATCATGCCAAAACGAAAGAAGGGATAGCCTTAACATACCTGGAGTAGGGAAAAATTCATATGATATTTGGAAAATGTTGCACCGTACTCCTTTAGAACTGCAAAATTTTACGTTGCTAAGGTGCTAATAATTCTCGCTGGAATTGATTTGGTCGCAAGAAATTTTGTTGGATTGAGTTTTAGCGTCTGTTTTTGAAATGGTTTGAATTAGAAAGAAAGGTATATGATTTTATTACTTTATTATTCTATGTCCAAATGAAATGAAACCAAGACTTGTAATAAGTCTTACACGTAAGTAGACTTATGACTAAGAGACTTATGTCTATTACACGTAGGTAGACGTCTTACTTTAGATGGCCACCTAAGATAATATGACTAAGAGTCATATGCCTTAGTAGTGGCTTGCTGCCACGTGGGAGGGGTGGGGTGGGGTGTTTTTAATCTTATCTTATAACTCATTAATTAATTAGGTAATGTCCTATTACCCAATAATTAACCAATTACCCACATAATTAAAAATTATCTCAAATTACTTAAAATACTACTCATTTTTAATATACTTTATACATCATACTATCATGGTCATATGGTACCTTGTATGGTACTAGTCCATAAATATCAGGTATTATAGCTCGGACCGTATTTTAGTACAAATCGACAACCTTCAACGAAACTCATTTTCTTTAATTCGTGTATCCTTTACCCTACATGACACTTACTTATCACTTGTTATAAATAGTATAAATACGTTAACGTCAAGATAATCTCATCCCCAAGTCTACGTCGATTAACTGAAGACGAAACTTTAACGTATGAAAACATGATATGTAACACAATCAATTGTCTTTGGTCCTATATTTAGCCTTTTAGGTTTAGGAACTTGCACTTTTGTCAAACACCCCTACACTTTGAAGTAACTCAAGCTGTATTTTCTTCCTTTCCATTTCGCATACAGAATGGAGTGTGTTTTGCGATGGGGAACTCGATTTAATAATCAATTATCCATAAAAATAGGTTCCCCCACATGTTTTGAGGTAAACCGAACTTATTAACAAGGAATTCATCATCTCTTTTAATGATAGATTCTTTCTTTCTTCTATCCCATTAGATTGGGCCATGTATATGGCAATTGTTTGATGAATAATGCAATATTCTAAACATATTTGTTCAAAAGGGAATTTGTATTTACCACCTCTATCACTTCTTATCATTTTGATTTTCTTATTAAGTTGCATTTCAACTTCATTTTTGTATTGATTTAATGCATATATTATTTTATCTTCTCTACTACATAAGTAAACATAATAATATATAGTGATATCACTCAAATCGACCATATCTAGCATACTTAGAATCCACACATATTTGGCACTATATTTTATTGCATTCAAATTTAGGCAATACTTTCAAATTAATCATTTTGAGCAAGGTTTTATAATTGACATGTCCCAAACTATGCCATAAATCATTTGAATCAAATAAATAAGAAGAAAATGATATTTTATTATTATCAACGACATTACATTTAGTTTGAAACTTTCCTCTGTAAGATAACCTTTTAGTAAAAACATCTCTTTCTTACTTATAATAACTTTGTCAGATACAAAAATGCACTTAAATCTATTTTGTTAAGAAGTGCGGTAGAGACCAAATTCTTTCTTATTTCTTGAACATGAAGAACTTTATTTTAAGTCATCACCTTTCTAGAAGTCATCTTCAGAAATACCTTTCCACATCCTTCAATCTTGGCCGTTGCAGAATATTTTATAGAAAGTATAACGAACCGACCGATCGTTTTGAGCAGTTGTACTTCGTTCGATGGTTTGAGGCCATGAGTAGCTCTGTATGGTGTATTATGACTTGCATGTATCATCGGTTTTGGTTTTGATTTATTCAAGATTGATATGGAAGAATTATTCGTCATTTGGAAGTTTTAAGTTGGAAGAGTTGACCAAGTTTGACCTCTATGTATTTAACCCTATATCAGGGTTTTGACGGTTTCGTTAGACCTAGATGGTGATTTTGAACTTGGCCATAAGCCCGGATTTGAACTTGGATGCTTGTAGAAGGTTTCGGCACTATTTGGTGAAAGCTAGCAATTGGAAGGTTTGAAATGTTCATAAGTTTGAGCCGAAGTTGACTTCGATGTTATCGGGTTCAGATTATTGTTCTCGGAGTTGGAATAGGTTGTTTATGTAATTTGAAACTTGAGTGCAAAATTTAAGGTGATTCTGGGTTGTTTAGACGTGTTCGGCATAAGTTATGAATTTTAAAGTTTGAAATCGTTCAATAAGCTTGATTTGTGGTGTGATTCGTGATTTTGATGTTATTATGCATGATTTGAGGCCTCGAGTAGGTTCGTATTAGGTTTTGGAGTACTGAGAGCACTTTTGGAGTGCTGAGCCAAAGCCTCATGTGCGGCCACAAACTCCCAAGTGCGGAGGTAATGGCCAAAGTGCGGACCGCAATAGGAAATTCGTAGGTTCGTTGGTCTGACTTCGGAAGCTTATATCTCTCAATCCATAAGGAATTTGGGGATAATCGAAAAATGAAGGTTGTAGCCCTTTAAGTCTAGTTTCCAGATAATCAAATCGTTTTTCGTTTCAAAATTTATACATAAAGTTATAATTAATTTACTGAAGACTAATGGTGCAGTTACTGTTGGAGTGCGACTGCATAATATGGATTGCGGCGGCAAAACTTGGAAGTGCGGACCACACTAGGAAAAGTGCGGTCAACATTGTGGGAGGTCAGGTGTTTGTATAAATGGGACTTTTGGGATTTTGTTTCTTTCTTCACCACTTTAGAGACCTTAATCTACAAGCTTGGGGTAAGTTATTCAACCTAGGCCTGCTTCTACAAGCTTGGGGTAAGTGATTCTATCATATATCGATGAGAGTTACATGAATCGATTACTAGATTTAATATCAAAACATGGTATTTAACAAGAGGAATTAGGGTTTTTGTCAAAACGTTTCTATAGAGAATAATTGGGTTTTAAACATCGATTCGGAGTTGGATTTGGGTGAAATTAGTACGGTTGGACTCGTATTCAAATGAGTTGTCAGAATTTGTGAGTTTTGTCAGGTTTTGAGGTGCGGGCTCGGGTTGACTTTTTAGTTGACTTTGAGTATTCGATTAAAGATTCAGCCTTTATCATATGTGTTTGTTTTGTTGGGCATTATGTGATGTTTTTAAGTTGATTTTGGCTAGTTTCGAGCCGTTCGAGGTCGATTCGCGCAGGATGGCAGTTCTAGAGTGTTGTTTGGCTTGTTCGATATTTGATTTGTCTTGTTCGAGGTTTGTAACATATCTAAACTTGGATTTTAGGGTATTCAAACCTAGAATATAGGTTATAAGAGATGTATTAGGGTGACAAACATGCTAGGTGACGAGCGTGTGGGTGTGCATCAAGGTAATCATGATTCAAGTTCACTATTAGACTATGACCAGAAGGGGTTTGCTGTTATATCTTGTTACATCCATGTTCTCCCTACTTGTTTGATTATTTGAGCTTTGAATCATGTTAGAAGACATGTTTAGGCTACGTAATTATTTGGTTGAGACCCAATAAGACTATTTCTATTGTTTTGAGTTATATGATTTAACTGTAATTATACACTCAGTCATGGTTCTTCATTTGTATATCATATCTCAGTTTTTGTTCATCATTCATCGTTACATCGCATGTTATCACTGTTTTACCATATTTGGAGTTGTTGGGTTGAGTGTTATGAGATTGTGAGCCTTTGAGACATGCAAGTTTAATGACTGAGGTGGGCCGCAGAGCCGAGTTGAGAGTGTTTTTGTGGATTGGGCTGCACATCGCAACATGCCTTATTGGGTTTATTATTATTGTGGATCGGGCTGCATGCTGCAGTTAGCCTTATTGGCTTTGATTAGCGCCCGGGAAGGATCCGCCCCTCTGTAGTCTGATATACATGTAGTGAGTGCAGGCACAGTGATATATATATACACGTGCTTTGATGAGGGATTATGAGCCAGGCACCAGTACATTGCTGAGTGATTGTGTGTGTGCGCTAAAGTGGGCATTTGAGACAGACAACTTGAGTATGTTGAAGGTGAGAGTACCTGGGGATATCATTGTGAATTCATTCATTTGACATGCATACTTGGTAAGTAGGCATAGAGATGTATTTTCCTCATGCAAGACGATATTCTGACATTCATGATTTGACACGTACATTTGACTTGTAGTCATAGAAATGTATACTCATCATGTTAAATGGTGTATGTTAAATTAATGACTTGACATGTATATTTAAATGTAGGCATATAGATGTACTTTTCTCATGCCAATTGGTAAACGGAAATCCTTGCCTGGTGTTTTGAATTAGGAATAAAATTCTTTTAAAAAAACTCTTGTTCGGTTGATTTTAAGTGGCATGATTTTGTATTTACTGTTATACCTGAAAAACATGTCTACTTTTCTGTAACTGTGAACGAGCTGTGCATAATATCTTTTGAGTTATTACTTTTACTACCTTTATTATACTATTATGGGTTGTTAATGACTTCGATGTTATCGGGTTCAGATTGTTGTTCTGGGAGTTGAAATAGGTTTTTTATGTCATTTGGAACTTCTGTGCAAAATATAAGGTGATTCTGGGTTGTTTAGACGTGTTCGGCGTAAGTTATGAATTTTAAAGTTTGAAATAGTTCATTAAGCTTGATTTGTGGTGTGATTCGTGATTTTGATGTTATTATGTGTGATTTGAGGCCTCGAGTAGGTTCGTATTAAGTTTTGGAGTGCTGAGCCAAAGCCTCATGTGCGGCCACAAACTCCCAAGTGCGGAGGTAATGTCCAAAGTGCGGACTGCACTGAGGGCCGCAATAGGAAATCCGCAGGTTCGTTGGTCTAACTTCGGAAGCTTATAACTCTCAATCCATGAGGAACTTAGGGATGATAGAAAAATGAAGGTTGTAGCCCTTTAAGTCTAGTTTCCAGAAAATCAAACCATTTATCATTTGGATATTTATACAGAAAGTTATAATTAATTTACTAAAGACTAATGGTGCAGTTACTGCTGGAGTGCGACTGCATAATATGGATTACGGCGGAAAAACTTGGAAGTGCGGACCATACTAGGAAAAGTGTGGTCAACACTGTGGGAGGTCAGGTGTTTGTATATAAATGGGGCTTTTAGGCTTTTGTTTCATTCTTCACCACTTTAGAGACCTTAATCTACAAGCTTGGGGTAAGTGATTCAACCTAGACCTTCTTCTATAAGCATGGGGTAAGTGATTCTGTCATATATCGATGAGAGTTACATGAATCGATTACTAGATTTAATATCAAAACATGGTATTTAACAAGAGGAATTGGGGATTTTATCAAAACTTTTCTAAAGTGAATAATTGGGTTTTAAACATCGATTCAGAGTTGGATTTGGGTGAAATTAGTACGGTTGGACTCGTATTCAAATGAGTTTTCGGAATTTGTGAGTTTTGTCGGGTTCCGAGGTGCGGGCTCGGGTTGAGTTTTTAGTTGACTTTGAGTATTTGATTAAAGATTCAGCCTTTATCATTTGTGTTTGTTTTATTGGGCATTATTTGATGTTTTTAAGTTGATTTTGGCTAGTTTTGAGATGTTTGGAGGTCGATTCACACATGATTGAATTTCTAGAGTGTTGTTTGGCTTGTTCGGTATTTGATTTGTCTTGTTCGAGGTTAGTAACATATCTAAACTTGGATTTTAGGGTATTTAAACCCGGAATCTAGGTTATAAGAGATGTATTGGGGGTGACACACATGCTAGGTGACGAGCGTGTGGGCGTACACCAGGGTAATCATGATTCAAGTTGACTATTAGACTATGGCCCGACTGGTTTTGCTGTTATATCTTGTTACATCCATGTTCTCCCTACTTGTTTGATTATTTGAGCTTTGAATCATGTTAGAAGACATGTTTAGGCTATGTGATTATTTGATTGAGACCCAATGAGACTATTTTTGTTGTTTTGAGTTATATGATTTAGCTGTAAATATACACTTAGTCATGGCTCTTCATTTGCATATCATTTCTCAATTATTGCTCATCATTCATCGTTGCATTGCATGTTTTCATTGTTTTACCATATTTGGAGTTGTTGGGCTTAGTGGTATGAGATTGTGAGCCCTTGAGACATACGAGGTTAATGACTGAGGTGAGCCGTAGAGCTGAGTTGAGAGTGTTTTAGTGGATTCGGCTGCACGCCGCAACATGCCTTATTGACTTTATCATTATTGTGGATCGGTGTGCATGCTGCAACTAGCCTTATTGGCTTTGATTAGCACCTGGGCAGGATTCGCCCCTCCGGAGTCTGATATAAACGCAGTGAGTATAGGCACTGTGATATATATATATATATATATATATATATATATATATATACACGTACTTTGATGAGGGCTTATGAGCCAGGCACCCGTACATTGCTGAGTGATTGTGTGTGTCTGATGAAGTGGGCATTTTAGACAGACAACTTTAGTATGTTGAAGGTGAGAGTACCTGGGGATATCATTGTGAAATCAATCATTTGACATGCATAATTGGTAAGTAGGTATAGAGATGTATTTTCTTCATGCTAGACGATATTCTGACATTCATGATTTGACATATACATTTGACTTGTAGGCATAGAAATGTATACTCATCACTCTAAATGGTGTATGATAAATTGATGACTTGACATGTATATTTAAATGTAGGCATATAGATGTACTTTCCTCATGCTAATTGGTAAACGAAAATCCTTATCTGGTGTTGTGAATTGGAATACAATTCTTTTGATAAACTCTTGTTCGATTGATTTTAAGTGGCATGATTTGGTATTTACTGTTATACCTAGAAAGCATGTCTACTTTTCTGTAACTGTGAACGAGCTGAGCATAATATCTTTTGAGTTATTACTGTTACTGCCTTCATTATACTATTATGGGTTGTTAATGGATAGTAGTGTTGGACACTAACCATCTTCCAATTACTTATTGATGTAATGATCCGGCCGATCGTTTTTAGTATTGTAGCTATGTTCCCCATTTACTGCTCATTTTATGCTTATTAATTGCTATGTGACTTGCTGAGGTAGTTGGTTAAGTTCCGAGAGTGTTTCAGAATGAGTTGAGACACTTAGAGCCCGTTTGGACATAAAATGTTTTTCCCTTTTTTCCAAAAAAAATTTACTTTTTTTTCGAAATCAGCGTTTGTTCATAAAATTTCCAATTTTCACTTGAAGATGCATTTTGGAAATTTTCCAAAATTCTGTTTTTCAAAATCTTCACTCAAATCACTCACAAAACTTCAAAAAAAACCCAAAATTATATTCATGTCCAAACACAACTCTAAATTTCAAATACCATTTTCACTTGAAAATGTTTTCCCCTATTTTGGAATTTTACAATTCTTATGTCGAAACGCCCATTTAGTCTCAAGGTTGGACGCTTAAGTTGAAAATGTTGACCGGATATTGACTTATGTATAAATGGCTCCATAATGGAGTTTTGATGGTTCTGATAGCTCCGTTGGATAATTTTGGACTAAGGAGTGTGTCCGGATAGTGATTTGGAGGTCCGTAGTTGATTTAGGCTTGAATTAGCGAAAGTTGGAGAATTAGAAGTTTTGAAAATTGAGAAGTTTGACCGAGAGTTGACTTTATGGTTACCGGGCTCGGATTTTTGTTCCGTGAGTTGGAGTAGGTCCTTTGTGCCATTTATGACTTACAATAGAAATTTGAAGTCAATCGCACGTGATTTGATAGGTTTCGGCATCGATGGTAGAAGTTGGTATTCCTTAGTTTTCATTAGGCTTGAATTGGGGTGCGATTCGGGCTAAAGCAATTTTTGAGAGGTATTTCAAGGGGTTTTTGAGGTAAGTCACTTATGATCAATTTTATTCAATTATATTGTTTCCCCATTGAATTTCCCACCTAGTTTGTGTGTTTTTGAGGTGAAAATTGGGAGTTTGAGACTAGTGATTTGAAGAGTTTAATTTGTGGATTTGAGTGGTGATTTAGTATCGGAATTTGGTAAATTTGGTATGGTTAGACTCGTGGTTGAATGGGCTTTCGTATTTTCTGACTTTGATTGGATTCCGAGACGTGGGCCCGGGGTTCAACTTTTGAGTTGACTTTTTGACTTTTGATTATGAATTTAGTATTTTCTTATGGAATTGATTCCTTTAGCTCGTGTTGATTGTATCAAATTGTTTGGGGCTAGATTCGAGGCATTTAGAGGCCGATTCATTAGGCAAGGGCTTATTGGAGTAGGTATTTGCGCGGTTTGAGGTAAGTAACACTTCTAAACTTAGTTCTAAGGGTATAAAACCCCGATCAACGTGTTATGTGATTTGTGTTGAGGTGACACACATTCTAGGTGACGGGTGTGTGGGCGTGCACCATAGGAATTGTGACTTGGTAAATTCCATGGAACTTTATAGTTGAATAATCTTGTCGTTACCCGTATTTTCACCATGTATTAGAGAAGTTGAGTTACCAGTCATGTTAGAAATCATGCTTATGCTGCATATTGGTATTGGTGGGACCCACAGAGGTCGTGTTACAAGTTGGATTATTTGTTTAATTTGCCATTTTGTACTAAGTAATAGCTATTATTTGCATATTATATCTCAATCTCTGTTGTCCTTTATTGATACATTATATCATCATTGTTTGGGCTGATTATCATGATTCTTGTGAGCCCAAGAGACTAGAAAGATTGATGACTGAGTGAGGCCGAGGGCCTGATTGTGAGGATATTAATAGGATCGGCTTGCACGCTGCAGCATGTTTGTTTGATTCATGACATGATTAGCTTATTATAGCTCTTACGCTGGAATTGCTCCTCCAGAGTCTGCACATCCACAGTGAGCGCATGAACCTACTGAGTGCAAGTGCCGAGCAATTGGGAGGATTGAGTGGCTGTAAGGATGGAGTTATTGTGAGCAATGAGTGATCGTGAGGATGGAGTGAATGGGAGGACTGAGTGACTGATACTTCGAGAGAATGCATATGATTTTATTATTGTTTTTATACTCCGGTTGGCATATATGGCTGTCATGTAGATACCGAGATGTACCATATCTTGTTTCAATTGAACTTGACATGATTTACCTGTTTGGGCTTTAACTGTTAAAGTTGAAAGAATGCCTACATTTCTGTACTGTAATCCTGTAATTGAATGGTACCTGTGAAGCTCGTCACTACTTTCAGCCCAATAGTTAGACTTATTACTTACTGAGTTTGTTGTACTCACGCTACACCCTGCAGTTCGTGTGCTGATCCAGGTGTATCCGGACACGGTGGTTGCTGATTTTCAGAGTTTACTGTCATTCAGAGATATTCGAGGTAGTTGCCCTGGCGTCTGCAGACCTTGACTCTCCTCCCCTATCCCTCAGTCTTATCTTTTATACTAAGTTGCGACGGTTTTATCAGTTTTATGAGATTTTTATTTATTTAAACCTATTTTAACATATCTTAAATTTGAAAGTGTTGGAATTGTCTCAGTAGTCGGCTTGCCTAGTACCATGATAGGCGCCATCACGACAGGTTGAGTTTTGGGTCGTGACAAGTTGGTATGAGAGCCTAGGTTACATAGGTCTAACGAGTCATGAGCAGGTTTAGTAGAGTTTTGCGGATCGGTATGGTGACGTATGTACATATATTTGAGAGGTTGTCGAACCCTTAGGAAAACTTCAAATTCTTGTATTCTTGTCATGCAAGTTGTTAATTCCGGGAACTAAATTTCTGTTATTCTATTCTCTCACAGATGGTGAGGGCACGTGCTACCGGACCATACGGACAGCCGGCAATACCTTCTACTAGGGCTACGAGAGACCGGGGTTGCAGTAGGGGCCGCGATAGTGGTAGAGGTGCAGCTCGTACAGCAGCTTGAGCAGCACCTGCAGATCCACCAGTTGCTCTAGCTCAAGAGTAGGTTCCAGATGTGGTTGAGCCAGTGGGGCCAACTCAGGCACCAGCTCTGCCCATTGTAATTCCAGGCATTCAGGAGACTTTGGCTCAGATATTGACTATGTGCACTAGCCTCGCTCAGGCAGTTTCTGTTCAGACCATGCCAGGCACCTCTCAGGCCGGGGGAGGTACTCACACTCCCGTCGCCCGTACTCCAGAGCAGGAGATGCAGGGACATCAGACACTAGGGGTACTACTAGCCCAACCGGTTGTAGTTGCTCAGGCCTAGGTGGACCCATTATGAGTGATGTTTAACAAAAGTGACTTGAGAGATTTGGGAGACTCTAGCCTCCATCATTCAGTAGGGCTGAGTTAGAGGATGCCTAGGACTTCTTAGATAGGTGCCAGCGGATTCTTCGTACGACGGGTACTCTGGAGACCAGTGGGGTCTCATTCACTACTTTTTAGTTTACTAGGATGCCTTCAGATGGTGGGAGGCCTATGAGAGGAGCAGACCAGTCGGTGCTACACCACTTTCATGGCATGAGTTCTCCGGCCTCTTCTTGGAGAAGTTTGTGTCACAGACCCATACGTAGGTTGGAAGCTTAAGTTGAAATGGTTGATCAGATGTTGACTTACATGTAAATAGCTCCGGAATGGAGTTTTGATGGTTCTGATAGCTCCGTTGGATGATTTTGGACATATGAGTGTGTCTGCATCGTGATTTGGAGGTTTGTAGTTGATTTAGTCTTGAAATGGCGAAAGTTAGAGAATTAGAAGTTTTGAAAATTGAGAAATTTGACCGAGAGTTGACTTTGTGGTTAACAGGCTCGGATTTTAGCTCCGAGAGTTGGAGTAGGTCCGTTGTGTCATTTATGATTTGTATGCGAAATTTAAAGTCAATCAAACGTGATTTTATAGGTTTCGGCATCGATGGCAAAAGTTGGAATTCCTTAGTTTTCATTAGTGGGTGCAATTCTGTTACATCCCGCATTTTCGTACGTTAAAGTTTCACTGTAAGTTAATCAACATATGTTCGGGAATGAAATTATTTTGAGATTATAAGCATTATGTTATTTCAAACAAGTGATGAGTAAATTCAGGAAGGTGAGAGGGTAAGCAAATCGAAGAAAATGAATTGCGTCGATGTTTGACATTTTGAAATAACATACGGTGCAAGCTACAATACCCCGTATTTATGGATTACTGCCATACAAGGTACCATATGACCATGATAGCAATGTGTATAAAGTGTGTTAAAAGTGAGTAGTATTTTAAGTAATTTAAGATAATTCTTAATTGTGTGGGCATTAATCCACGTGTAAGTAGCTAGAATGACTAATCACTACTTAGTAGGTGGACGTGGATACACCTAAAGAAGGGGTTCTCTTCTGATTAACTAGCTGGAGGCTTGACAAAACATTTTGATCAAACGTATAACACATGTGTAATCAAAACGTCCCACGTAATCATGTCACTTTTGGAGACAAAGTGAAACTATTTCCTTTTCTCTACTACTACTAGAATATTAGTAGAACTCATTTAATTGAAAATGGGATGATGCTCGAGAATTTCTTGAGCAGCAAAAAAAAGTAACGATCTTAAGCAAAGATATCATACGAAATTTTACTGCGCAATAGCAACAGGTTTTAGCGATTCTAAGGGAGTACAGTGCAATCATTCCCAAGAATATCATACAGATTTTTCCCTACTCCAGATATGTTAAGGTTAAACTGGATTTCATTTTGGCATGATCTCGTTACTACATGAGTATGAATACGAGGCATAAAGAGAAATTCATATTCCTTAATTTATGTACATTTTCCTAGTCTCATAAGTTATAGTATTCTCCCTTATCAAGACTTTATATTTAATTGAGTACTGTCGTATTCCAGTCAAGAGAGAAGAGGTTCTCTCTCTCTCTCTCTATATATATATATATATATACAATATTACAGTATTTTCTCCCCCATCGAGCTATAATCGGTGGACAGGCCCCTATTGGGCAACCTCTGATAAGATGGTAAGTTATATACCGAGCCTACTGTGGCCAAGTACCTATAAGCAAGCCCAGCATGGCCGAGATACAGAGCCTAGTATGTTAGTTCGTACTGACGTCCCTCTTTCTGGGGATGCTGCATTTTATACGTGCAGGTTCAGATAGACAGACGGGTAGACCTTTTCAGTAGGTATTGCCCGAGTTCAGCTTTATCGGTAAGCTCCACGTCCTTCGGAGTTGCCGGGTCTAGAGTTTTGTGTACATCTTGTGTATATATGTATATAGGTTATGGGTAGGTCGGGGCCCTATTCCGATCACAATATATCTATCAGTAGAGGCTTGTAGACATATCCTGTTGGTTAGTGCAGTATGTTAGGCTTGTAGGCCTGGTATGTATATTTTGGTGGTTTGTGAGATGTAGTAGTTATGACAGCCTTACCGGCCCAGTTTTATATTGATGTTTAGTCAGCGCTAGTTTCCATTCAATTTTATATTTTGCTTCGCAAATTGTCTTGCAAGGTGGCCCCATGGCTAAATTATGACATTATATGTTCAAAGTCCCTTAGTCACAATTTGGTACGCCAGGTTAGGTGAGGCACCGGGTGCTGGTCTCGTTCCTAGGTTCGGGGCATGACAGATTCGGGTTTTTGATACTGTTTGATGTGATTTCAGGGCTCGACTAAGATCATATCAGATTTTAGGACTTATTGTGTATTTGGTTGAGGTATTGGGGGCCTCGGGAATGATTCGCATGGGAATCAAGTTGAAATTTGGACTTGAGAGGGAATCTGGGTTGTTGGTGACTGCTATCATCGCACCTGCGGGGTTTTGGCCACAGGTGCGTGACAGCAGAAGCAAGGGAATGGTCGCAGGTGCGGTTTGGGCGAATCTGGTCAGATTATATTAATTCAAGGGTTCATGATTTATCTTTTTTGGACATTTCAAGCTCGGGCTAAGGCGAATTTTGAGAGGGAGTTCGCGGGGTTTCTTGAGGTAAGTCACATGTGATCATTTCTATTCAATAGCAAGTTGAGGTAAGTCACTTATGACATTATATGTTCAGAGTCCCTTATTAGCAAGTTGGTACGCAAGGATAAGTGAGGCACCGGGTGCCGGTCTCGCCCCCCCAGGTTCGAGGCGTGACAAAAGTGGTATCAGAGCAGTTTTGTCCTAGGGAGTCTACAAGCCGTGTCTAGTAGGGTCTTGTTTATAGATGTGTTGTGCACCACATTATATAAGCAGGGGACTACATGGCATTTAGGAGTTGGTTACCCTTCTTTCAAATCTAAATCGTGTTGTAGAACTGAGTTATAGGAAATTTGAGTTAAACATATGTGTTGGCATCTGTATGTACAGATGACGGTGACTAGGAAGATTATGGCTAGCCAGAGGAGAGATACTACAGTAGGTGAGGGGACTAGCAGGGTACCCCCAGTAGATGGCGCCCAATCTGAGGCCCAGGGAGAGACCCCTACTCAGCCATTACTGGCTCCTCCATCACCTGAGGAGATTCCTAAGGAGACCGCACGTCTAGTTCCCCCCTCCGCTTATATCAGATTTGTACTTGAGGAGTGCGGTGCATTTGTTGACACAGTTGGTAGCTACCCAACAACAGGCTAGGTCACCCGCTAGTGCAGGATCTTGTGTGGGGTCTGGGAGTTCAAGGGTCTGAGAGTTTATTGCTTTGAGTCCCCCAAAGTTCACGGGGACAGATCAGAGGGAGGACCCGCAGGATTTCATAGATCAGCCTCACAGGATCTTTCAGGTTATGCATGCCATGGAGAAAGAGGCAGTTTTTTTACTCCGAGATATAGCCATCCTTTGGTACAAGGGATGGGAGAGGTCCAGGGGACATGATGCACTTCTAGCTATTTGGGAGAATTTTTCGGATGCCTTCCTTGACCAGTACTTACCGCAGGAGATCCAACAGGCTCGAGTCGATCAAATTTTAGCCCTCAAGCACGGTAATATGAGTGTTCGAGAGTATAGTCTCCGTTTTGACTCATTGGCCAGATATGCACCATCCATAGTTGCTACTATACGGGACATGATTCACAGGTTTATAGCAGGGTTGGCCCCAGAGTTGACCGATGCATATGCCACCGCTACATTGCAGGATAGTATGGATATCTCCCGGATTCAGGCATTCGCCCAGAATATAGAAAGGGGTAGGCGTCGGTAGCAGGGTATAGAGAGGACTGAGTCAGGACAACGTAAGAGGATGAGATTTGCTAGGTCTCAGGAGCAGTCTCAGGGTAGTTATAGGCCCCAGCGCTTTGAACGGCCACCTAGGCCTGTGCCACCTCAGTTACTAGGTTACCGGTATGACCGCTATACTCAGTCAGGACAAGGTGAGAGCTCACGGGCATTGGGTTTGCAGCGACAGTGAGGTTCAGAGCAGACATGATCATTTCCACTGCGGTGTGATATCTGTGGTAGAGTACATTTGGGCCAACGCCGAGCCGGTTCTGATGCTTGTTATACATATGGACGTCCAGGGCATATGATGCGAGATATTCCAAATAGAGATTATGGGGGTATGGCACAACCAGCGAATTCAGCAATAGGATCATCTATGTCCGTGCATCCTTCAGGGAGCGAGTCTCAGTCTTCGGCGGGTAGAGGTCGAGGAAGAGGTAGAGGTTCCAGTTCAGGTGGTAACTAGAATTGTATCTATGTTTTAGCGGGTCGACAGGACCAGGAGTCTTCACCAGATGTTGTGACAGGTATGTTGACCATTTGCTATCACGATGCTTATGCCTTGATAGATCAAGGATCTACGTTATTGTGTATTACCCCATTTGTCGCAGGGAAGTTTGGTATAGTGCCTGAAATACTAAGTGATCCTTTTACGGTATCTACATTGGTCGAGGAATCGATTATTGCAAGACGGGTTTACCGAGGTTGTACGGTGACAGTTTGTAGTCGTCAGACCTCAGCCGACCTAGTTGAGCTAGAGATGTTGGATTTTGATGCTATCATGGGCATGGACTGGTTGGCAGCTTGCTATGCCACAGTTGATTGTCGAGCAAAGACAACCAGATTTAATTTTCCGGGTGAGCCAGTCCTTGAATGGGTAGGTAATACAGCAACACCCAGAGGTAGGTTTATTTCCTATCTGAAGGCGAGGAAAATGATCGCAAAAGGGTGCATTTATCATATTGTGCGAGTTATAGATGCAGATGCTGAGATACCTATACTTCAGTCTATTCCAGTAGTCAAAGAGTATGCAGATGTATTTCCAGATGAACTTCCAGGTATTCCTCCAAAATGAGAGATTGATTTTTGACATCGATTTCCTTCCGGGAACTCAACCAATATCCATCCCTCCGTATAGAATGGCACCTACCGAATTGAAGAAGTTGAAGGAGCAGTTAAAAGATTTGCTGGATAAAGGTTTCATCAGGCCCAGTACCTCACCTTGGGGTGCACGGGTACTCTTTGTGCGGAAGAAAGACGGCTCGCTGAGGATGTGTATCCATTATAGGCAGCTGAACAAGGTAACTATTAAGAACAAGTATCCACTTCCAAGGATAGATGATTTGTTTGATCAGTTGCAGGGAGCTGGATGTTTTTCAATGATAGATTTGAGGTCGCGGTACCACCAGGTCAGATTTTGGGAGAAAGATATTCCCAAGACAGCCTTTAGGAACCGATATGGCCACTTCGAGTTCCTTGTCATGTCCTTCGGGTTGACGAATGCACCTGTCGTATTCATGGAATTGATGAATAGCCTATTCCGGCCATTTTTAAATCTGTTTGTGATAGTATTTATTGATGATATTCTGGTTTATTCATGTTCAGAGGATGAGCATGCGGACCACCTGCGAGGGATACTCCAAACCCTCCGTGATAGTAAATTATATGTTAAGTTTTCTAAATGTGAGTTATGGTCGAAATCTGTAGCATTCTTGGGGCACATTGTAACCGATGGAGGTATAAAGGTAGACACTTAGAAGATTAAGGCTGTGAAATCCTGGCCTAGACCTACAAATCCGACAGAGGTTCATAACTTTCTAGGCTTAGCAGGATACTACCGGAGGTTCGTAGAGCGTTTTTCTTCCCTTCCGGCACCATTGACGAAGTTGACGCAGAAAGCAACTAAGTTTCAGTGGATAGAGGCTTGCGAGTAGAGTTTCCAAAAGCTTAAGAACAGGTTGACCTCAGCGCCAGTTCGAAGACTTCCAGAAGGTCTAGATGGTTATGCCATGTATTGTGATGGCTCAGGTGTTAGGTTAGGATGTGTCCTGATGAAACATGGGAAGGTAATTGTGTATGCTTCAAGGCAGTTAAGGAAGCATGCGTGGAATTATCCGACCCACATCCTCGAGTTAGCTGCGGTTGTCCATGCACTTAAGATATGGCGGCATTATTTATATGGTGTTCATATTGATGTATTCACAGATCATAAAAGCATGCAATATATCTTCAAGCAAAAAAAGTTGAAGACAAAGGCGATGGCTTGAGTTATTGAAAGTTTATGATGTCAACATTTTCTACCATCCAGGGAAAGCTAATGTTGTAGCAGATGCCTTAAGTTGACGATCCATGGGTAGCTTAGCACATGTAGAGGTCGGGAAATGATAATTAACTAGAGAGATTCATCAATTGGCTTATTTGGGGGTTCGATTAGTAGACTCTGGTGATGGTGGCGTTGTACTCCAAAGTACTGCGAAATAATCTCTCATAGCTGAAGTAAAAGAGAGGTAGTATGAGGACCCAAAGTTGGTCGAGTTGAGAGAGCGAGTTTCGTAGCAGAAGAAGCCATCATTAGAGCTCAAGGGAGGTGGGGTTCTCGGATATAGGGGCCGTCTGTGTGTTCCAGATGTAGCAGGGCTAAGAGACAGGATTATGTCAGAGGTACATAATTCGTTGCACTCCATTCATCCTGGGTCGACGAAGATGTACCATGACATTAAGGATGTGTACTGGTGGAACGATATGAAGAAGAACATTGTTGATTTTGTCGCTCAGTGTCCTAGTCGCCAGCAGGTGAAGGTAGAGCACCAGAAGCTTGGAGGGCTAATGCAGACTATAGTGCTCCCTACGTGGAAATGGGAGGCGATAAGCATGGACTTTTCACGAGTGTACCTCCTTCTCATTGTAAGTTCAATTCTATATGGGTGATAGTCGATAGGCTCACGAAATCAGCTCATTTCCTACCGGTCAGATCTACATATACAATAGAAGATTATGCAAAGTTATATATTAAGGAGATAGTGCGGCTACACGGAGTACCAGTATCTATTATATCTGACCATAGGGCCCAGTTTGCATCACAATTTTGGAGGTCATTTCAGAGAGGTCTAGGGACTCGGGTGAATCTCAGCAAAGCCTTTCATCCACAGATTGATGGAGAAGCCGAGCGCACAATTCAAACGCTCGAGGATATGTTACGAGCATGTGTGTTAGATTTTAAAAGAAGTTGGGATGAACATTTACATCTTATTCAAGTTTGCATATAATAACAGTTACCACTCGAGTATCCAGATGGCTCCGTACGAGGCTTTGTATAGGCGTAGGTGCAGATTTCCTATAGGGTGGTTTGATGTTGGAGAATCTGGGTTACATGGGCCAGACCTGGTTCAGCAGGTCGAAGAGAAAGTAAAGCTTATCCGGGAGCAACTGTTGACAGCCTAGAGTCGTCAGAGTCGTGAGGTGCGGCGATGAGACTTAGAGTTCGCGGTTAATGACTGGGTATTCTTAAAGGTGTCACCTATGAAGGGCGTGATGAGGTTTAGTAAGAAAGGCAAGCTTAGCCCACGGTATATTCGGCCTTATAGGATCATTCAGAGAGTGGGCCAAGTAGCTTATAAGTTAGAACTGCCCTCGGAATTGGAGTCTGTCCATCCAGTTTTTCATGTATCTATGTTACGGAAGTGCATTGGCGATCCTACCCGAGTGGTGCCCAAAGATGATGTACAAATTACAGAGGACTTGTCATACGAGGAAATGCTAGTTACCATCTTAGAACCGACAAATCCGTAAGCTACGAAATAAGGAGGTAGCCTCTGTGAAGGTTTTATGGAGAAGCAAGAATGTGGAAGAGATGACATGGGAAGCGGACGAGGAAATGAAGTCTAAATACCCCCACCTATTTCAAACTAAAGATATGGCTCGAGGTGGAATACCTCAGCACAACTCTATTCAGGCCAGTAGGTCATCAAGTAAGCTCTTATTTTTGACATTCAGAATTTATGATGGACATCTGTGTGAGTCCAAGTGTTGCTATTTATAGACATTGGCCATGCGTGGCATGTGTAGTATGTTTTCTGGCTGCGTACATGTTGGTTTTAGTCTAGTGTACGGAGGAGACACTGGCAAACTTTTCCCAAAGTATCTAAGATTAAACATTCGATAACGAATGTTTATAAGGGGGGAAGGATGTTACCTCCCGCATTTTCGTACGTTGAAGTTTCGTCGTAAGTTAAACGACGT
Source organism: Nicotiana otophora (assembly GCA_000715115.1). NCBI lineage: Eukaryota > Viridiplantae > Streptophyta > Magnoliopsida > Solanales > Solanaceae > Nicotiana > Nicotiana otophora. The sequence continues at coordinate 302,112 of AWOL01S0019333.1, read as the reverse complement.
AAGTTCGGGAATGAGATTATAAGCATTATATTATTTCAAACAAGTGATGAATAAATTCAGGAAGGTGAGAGGGTAGCAAGTCGAAGAAAATGAATTATGTCGAAGTTTGGCATTTTGAGATATAATACGGTCCAAGCTACAATACCCCGTATTTATGGACTAGTGCCATACAAGGTAATATATGAGCATGATAGCAAGGTGTATAAAGTTTGTTAAAAGTGAGTAATATTTTAAGTAATTTGAGATAATTCTTAATTGTGTGGGCATTAATCCACGTGTAAGTAGCTAGAATGACGAATCACTACTTAGTAGGTGGACGTGGATACACCTAAAGAAGGGGTTCTCTTATGATTATCTAGCTGGAGGCTTGACAAAACATTTTGATCAAACCCACATAATCATGTCCCTTCTGGTAGTGAAACTATTTCCTTTTCTCTACTACTACTAGAATATTAGTAGACCTCATTTAATTGAAAAGGGGATGATGCTTGAGAATTTCTTGAGCAGCAAAGCAAAGTAATGATCTTAAGCAAATATTTCATACGAAATTTTACTACGTAATAGCAACGGGATTTTGCGATTCTAAGGGAGTACGGTGCAATAGTTCCCAAGAATATCATACAGAGTTTTCCTTACTCCAGGTATGTTAAGGTTAAACATTCCTTCATTTTGGCATGATCTCGTATCTACATGAGTTTGAATACGAGGCATAAAGAGAAATTCATATTCCTGAATTTATGTGCATTTTCATAGTCTCATAAGTTACAGTATTTTTCCTTATCGGGACTTTATATTCAATTGAGTATTGTCTTTTTCCAGTCAAGAGAGAAGAGGTTCTATATATATATATA
>AWOL01S0019333.1:269383-300250 GCA_000715115.1 Nicotiana otophora | reverse complement strand
TAGAGGTTATATATATATATATATAATATTACAGTATTTTCACCACCATCGAGCTATAATCCGTGGGCAGGCTCCTATTGGGCAACCTCTGATAAGATGGTAAGTAATATACCGAGCATACTATCGCTGAGCACCCATAAGCGAGCCCAATAGAGCTGAGATACAGAGCCTAGTATGGCCGAGCATATATGAGCGAGCCTACTACGGCGGAGCAGTTACACATTCCGAGCCTTATTAGGCCGGACATCTATTATATTTACTATACTGAGAGAGTTGAGTCAGTATCAGCAGATGAGTATATCTCTAGATCATCTTTGACTCCCAGTTACTTTCAGTTATTATATTATCAGTTCAGTTTCAGCTTTCAGTTATTTTATTTCCTTGCATACTCGGTACGTTATTTCATACTGACGTCCCTCTTTCTGGGACACTGCTTTTCATGCGTGTAGGTTCAGACAGACAGACGGGTAGACCTCCTCAGTAGGTGTTGCCCGAGTTCAGCTTTATCGGTAAGCTCCACATCCTTCGGAGTTATGGGGTCTAGAGTTTTGTGTACATCTTATGTATATATGTATATAGGTTATGGGTAGGTCGCGGCCCAGTTCCGATCATAGTACATCCATCAGTAGAGGCTTGTAGACATATCCTGTCAGTTAGTGCAGTATGTTGGGCTAGTAGGCCTTGTATGTATACTCTGCTGGTTTGTCAGCTATAGTAGTTATGATGGCCTTGTCGGCCGAGCTTTATATTGATGTTTAGTCAGCGTTAGCTTCCGTTGAGTTTTATATTTTGCTTCACAAATTGTCTTGCAATGTGGCCATGGACAAAGTATAACAATATATGTTCAGAGTCTTGCAATGTGGCCATGGACAAATTGTCTTGCCATTCTCGCCCCCCAGGTTCGAGGCGTGATAGATTCATGTTTTTGATGCTGTTTGATGTGATTTTAGGGCTCGACTAAGATCATATCGGATTTTAGCACTTGTTGTGTATTTGGTGACCTCGGGGGCCTCGGGAATGATTCGGATGGGAATCGAGTTGAAATTTGGACTTGAGAGAAAATGTGGGTTGTTGGTGACTGTTGTCATCGCACCTGCAGGGTTTTAGTCGCAGGTGCGTGACCGCGGAAGCAAGGGAATGGTCACATGTGCGGTTTGGGCGAATCTGGGCAGATTATATTAATTTGAGGGTTCATGATTTTATCATTTTTGGACATTTCAAGCTCGGACTAAGGCGGTGTTTGAGAGGGATTTCGAGGAGTTTCTTGAGATAAGTCACATGTGATCATTTTTATTCACTAATATTGTTTCCCCATTGAATTTCCCACCTAGTTTGTGTGTTTTTCAAGTGGAAATTGGGAGTTTGAGGCTAGGGATTTGGAGAGTATAATTTGGGGATTTGAGTGGTGATTTGGTATCGGAATTTGGTAAATTTGGTATGGTTAGACTCGTGGTTGAATGGGCTTTCAGATTTTGTGACTTTTATTGAATTCCGAGATGTGGGCCCGGGGGACGACTTTTGAGTTGACTTTTTGACTTTTTATTAAGAATTTAGTATTTTCTTATGGAATTGATTCCTTTAGCTCATGTTGATTGTATCGAATTGTTTGTGGCTAGATTCGAGGCATTCAGAGGCCGATTTGCGAGGAAAGGGCTTATTGGAGTAGGGATTTGTACGGTTTGAGGTAAGTAACACTTCTAAACTTGATTATGAGGATATGAAACCCCGAACTATGTGTTATATGATTGGTGTTGAGGTGACGCACATGCTAGGTGTCGGGCGTGTGGGCGTGCACCATAGAATTATGATTTGGTCAATTCCATGGAACTGTATAATTGAATAATCTTGTCGTTACCCATATTTTCACCATGTGTTAGAGAAGTTGAGCTGACAGTCATGTTAGAAATCATGCTTAGGCTACGTGTTGGTACTGTTGGGAACCACAAAGGTCGTGTTACATGTTGGATTATTTGTTTAATTTACCATTTTGTACTCAGTCGCAACTATAATTTGCATATTATATCTCATTCTCTGTTGTCCTTTATTGTTACATTATATCATCATTGTTTGGGCTGATTATCATGATTCTTGTGAGCCTGAGAGACTGGAGAGATTGATGACTGAGTGAGGCCGCCGACTTGATTGTGAGGATATTTATGGGATCGGGCTGCACGCCACATCATGTTTATTTGTTTCATGTCATGATTGACTTATTATAGCGCTTGGGCTGGAATTACCCCATCCAGAGTTTGCACATCCACAGTAAGCGCATGTACCTACTAAGTGTGAGTGTCAGTGCCAAGCGATTGGCAGGATTGATGTCACGACCCAAACTCCCTCCGTATAATGTTGTGACGGCACCTAGTCTCGTAGTCTTAAAAGTAAATATACAGGGAGAACTCCCGAGGAACCGCCTCATAGTCTCAAAAGTATATATACAGGGAGAACTCCCAAGGAACCGCCTCGTAGTCTCAAAAGTAAATGTGCAGGGAGAAATCTCGAGGAACCGCCTCGTAGTCTCAAAAGTAAATATATACAGAGAACTCCCGAGGTACCGCCTCGTAGTCTCAAAAGTAAACACACAGCTCAAGCCGACAAATGCAACAGTTAATAGCAAGATTTCTACAGTTATACTGATAAAGAACAAGGAAAAAGCAGGAAATCAACTACGCATGCTTCATAGAGTGCAAATAAGCAGCTAAAGCACGTAGACATACGATATTAGACTAAACAGGATAACTACACATATTGGAATAGCTAAATTAAGAATAAAAACAGACTAATACTCATTTAAACGGTATAACTCAAATTAAAGGAAAACAGGATGCTACTCAGTAAAAAAACAAATCGGGTTTTTACAACAAATAGACCGTGTACGTACTTGACACCTCACGTACACGACGCTCACATATCACAATAGTACCAAATCCTTAGGGGATTTCCCCCACACAAGGTTAGGCAAGACATTTACCTCGAACCAAGCTCAATCAATCGGTAACAATGCCTTTTTCATGAATATCCGACTCCGAATGGCCCAAATCTAACCAAAATCAATTACATACCATAAATACAACTATAAGAAATTAATTTAATTAATGAAATCAAAGCTAAATCAGGAAATTAGAAAATCGCCCTAAAAAGTCTCCATGGGCCCACGTCTCGAAATTGGGTAGAAGTCACAAAATATGAACACACATTCCCTCATGAGTTCACTCGTACCAAAATTATCCAAATCCGATGTCAAAATCTCAATCAAAACACAAAATCTTAGTTAAAGAACTTCTTCCCATTTTCCCCAAAATTTAAACCCAAATCCGAAATTAAATAATGAAATCAACCATAGATTAGTGGAATATAATCATAAATGAGTCAAGAATCGTTACCCACATGTTTTCTCTGAAAATCCCTCAAACAATCGCCCAATCCGAGCTCTCAAAGTTCGAAAATCGAAATGGGAAAACAACACTCGAAATCCTATTTTCTACCCAACAAACTCGCTTCTACGAGCCTTCAACCGCACCTGCGGAAAACTCATCGCAGGTGCAAAAATGTCTTAAATGGTTGGGACCGCTTCTTCGAGCTTTGGGTCGCACCTGCGAGCCCACTCCTGCAGCTTGACTTCCGCACCTGCGCTCACAGACCTTCTTGACCAATAGCGCACATGCGCCATTCACTCCGCACGTGCGATCCCGCACCTGCGATTTCTCCACCGTAGGTGCGAAAATACCAGAAACAAGAAGCTTCAGCCATTTACCTAAGTCCAAATTAAATTTGTTAAGCATCAGAAACGCACCCGAGGCCCCCGGAACCTCAACCAAATATACTTACAACTCCTAAAACACCATACAAACTTAGTCTTTAGCCCTCAAATCACATCAAACAACGCTAAAAACATGAATCACTCTCCACTTCAAACTTAATGAACTTGAAACATTAAATTTCTACCACCGATGCCGAAACCTACCAAACCACGTCTGATTGACCTCAAATTTTGCAAAACAAGTCATATTCAACATTACGGACCTACTCCAACTTCCGTAATCGGAATCCAACCCTGATATCAAAATGTCCACTACTGGTCAAAATCTCCAAAATTTGACTTTCGCCAATCCAAGCCTAAATCAGCTACAGACCTCCAATTCACATTCTGGAAACACTCCTAAGTCCAAAATCACCCAACAGATCTAATGTAACCGACGAAACTCCATTCTGGAGTCGTCTTCATACAGTTCCGACTACGGTCAAAATCCTAATGCTTAAGCTTCTGTTTTAGGGACTAAGTGTCCTAATTCACTAAGAAACCACAACAACAACCTTCCGGCAAGTCACATAAGCAGAAAAGGATACAGGGGAAGTGGTTAATAGGGGATCGGGGCTAATACACTCAAATGACCGGCCGGTTCGTTATATCCTCCCCCTCTTAAAACAATTGTTCGTCCTCGAACTAGCATAGAGACATACCTGCAGTGGTGAAAAGATGAGGATAGCGGCTGCGCATATCATGCTCGGTCTCCCAAGTCGCCTCCTCTACCGGCTGACCCCTCCACTGAACCTTCACGGAAGCAATGTTATTTGACCTCAGCTTTCGAACCTGCCCGTCCAAAATAGCCACTGGCTCCTCAACATAAGATAGATCTTTGTCCAACTGGACTGAGATGAAATCCAACACATGAGATGGATCACTGTGATACTTTCAGAGCATAGAAACATGGAACATTGGATGGACCCCTACAAGACTGGGAGGCAAGGCAAGCTCATAAGCAACCTCCCCAACACGTCGCAACACCTCAAATGGGCTGATAAACCTTGGGCTCAGCTTGCCCTTCTTTCCGAACCTCATAACGCCGTTCATAGGCGAAACCTGGAGTAACACCCGCTCTCCAACCATGAATGCAACATCGCGAACCTTCCGGTCTGCATAACTCTTCTGTCGGGACTGAGCTGTGCGAAGTCGATCCTGAATCACCTTCACCTTATCCAAGGCATCCTAAACCAAGTCCGTACCCAATAATCTAGCCTCGCCCGGCTCGAACCAACCCACTGGAGAAGGACACCGCCTACCATAAGAGCCTCATACGGTGCCATCTGAATGCTCGACTGATAATTGTTGTTGTAGGCAAACTCCGCAAGTGGCAAGAACTGATCCCAAGAACCCCCAAAATCTATGACAAAAGCGTGGAGCATATCCTCTAGTATCTTAATAGTGCGCTCGGAGTGTCCGTCCGTCTGAGGTTGAAATGCTGTGTTCTGGAGGTTGAAATGTTGTGTTCAACTCAACCCGAGTACCCAACTCCTGCTATACAACCCTCCAGAACTGTGATGTAAACTACGCACCCCGATCAGAGATGATAGATATCGGTACGCCATGAAGCCTAACAATCTCACAGGGATAAATGCGAGCCAGCTACTCGGAAGAATAGGTAGTCATCGCAAAAAGGAAATGAGCGGACTTGGTCAACCTATCCACAATCACCCAAACTGCATCAAACCTCCGCTGAGTCCGTGGGAGTCCAACAACGAAATCCATAGTGATCCGCTCCCATTTCCACTCCAGAATCTCTAACTTCTGAAGTAACCCACCTGGCCGTTGATGCTCATACTTCACCTGATGGCAATTTAGACACCGAGCAACATGTTCCACAATGTCCTTCTTAGTGAAATTAAACCGCACGGCGAGGAATCAAGAAGGGAAGTTTTCCTAACAGCCCTGTAACTTCTCGAAGATAAGTACAAACATCTACGTACCGATCCGCAAGACTTTAATAGAACTGTTGATGACTCATGAGACCCAAGTGAACCTAGAGCTCTGATACCAAGCTGTCACGACCCAAAACCCACTATAGGTCGTGATGGCGCCCAACGTCGCCGTTATGCAAGCAAACGGTGAACTATCTAAAAAATTATTCAATTTAATTATAAGTTTTATTAAATAAAGAAATTAATGCATTTAAAATCATGGATACATACAATATTTGTAAGATATAAACTAAAAAGATGACAATATTAATGCAAAACAATTAACATTTACTAAAATATCCCAAAACCTAGTGTTACAAGTGCATGAGCATCAACAATGATGTACAATAATAATACAATATTTTTCTGCAATGTAAAATAGACAAGATAACATAAATCAAATGATGGAGACTCCGTGTGCTGCCGATCATATCATGGGATGCAGCTCACCTTAAAGTCCCCTCAATAGTTGCGCTCTTGCTCCCAAATGACCATCATAGATATACCCGCACAATAAGTGTAGAAGTGTAGCACGAGTACGTAAATCAACGTGTACCCAATATGTATCTAGCCTAACCCCGGAGAAGTAGTAATGAGGGTCGACTTCCACACTTACTAGTGGTCCAATAAATCAATATAATTACTTATAAATATATATGAAACATAATAGTAATAATGAGGTAAGAACTATAACTAACATAATCCTCCAAATCGATGACATCATAAATTTCTCAAATCTCGTGTACTATCACAACAAATAAAAGAATCAAAGGCTACCTCAAACGGGTAAGTGATATCAAGCTTCATCTCAACAAATAAGGCATCTCATATAACTGCCAGATCCCAATCAAAAGAGGAATCTCATGAATAATCAGACCTCGAGCGGTATTACGCACGAGTTATGCCGAGGTCATACGACCCGATTCAGAATAGTGTGTACACTACCGATGGTCGACCGGCGTGAACCATAGATGCATCTCAATATACTGTCGAGGCGTTCGACCTGGTCCACAGGAAAGGAAGAAACTTATCTAATTATATGTCACATATTTGCAACACAAGAATAGGAGCATAAAATAAGCATGAGTGTTACCAGCAATTGGATATCCCGCCAAACAACTCAAGGTAACAAGATTCGACCCAATATGATCACTAATCAAAATACATTCATAGGTTTGGGTAATTAAACTAACAAGTTGAGTTCAGCTAATACAAATATTGCATGATATAGTCCGAAGTCTACCCGGACATAAGCATGATTTTAGCTACGTAAGGATTATCGTCACCTCGTGCGTACGTATCTCCCACAACAAATAGAACATAACAAATACATCACCTATGGGATAATTTTCCCCTCACAAGGTTAAACAGGAGACTTAGCTCGCTCCAAAAATCCATAATCGGCTCCAACGCCTCTCTAACACCTCATACCGATGTCGAACGATCCAAAACTAATCAAACAATGTGCTAACCAATCAACATATACTCTAACACTCGTGATTCAACAATTATAACAATTCCCAACTCCGCTCAAAAAGTCAACTAAGTCAACCCCGCCAACGTGCCCGGATTCCAAATTTTTTTGAAGATAAACATTACCCATAACATGTAACGACCCGGCCGGTTATTTTGAAAATTGTAGCCCCATTCTCCCATTTACTGTTCCTTTTGTACTTTATAACCTTTATGTCACTTGTCGGAGTAGTCGGTTTGGGTCCGGTATGATTTTAGAATGAAATGAGACACTTAGTCTCGAGGTTGAAAGCTTAAGATGAAGTGATTGACCGGATGTTGATCTTTGAGTAAAGAACTATGGAACGGAGTTTTAATGGTTCCGTTAGCTTCGTTGGGTGATTTTGGACTTAGGGGCATGTCCGGACTGTAATTTAAAGGTCCGTGGTGGAATTAGGCTTGAAATGACGAAAGTTGAAATTTTTGGAAAGTTTGACCGGGAGTGAACTTTTTGATATCGGGGTCAGATTCCGATTTCAAAAGTTGGAATCGGTCCGTAATGTCATTTGTGACTTGTGTGCAAAATTTGGTGTCCATCGGATGTGATTTGATAGGTTCTGGCATCGTTTGTCGAAATTGGAAGTTTAAAGTTCATTAGGCTTGAATCTATGAGCGATTCATGTTTTTGTTGTGGTTCGAGGTGGTTTGAGGGATTGACTAAGTTCTTATCATGTTTTAGGACTTGTTGGTATGTTTGGTTGAGGTCCTGGAGGATTCGGGTAGATTTTGGATGGTTAACAGATCGATTTGAAGTTTGAGGGAAGTGTTGAAGCTCACCAACTTCTGGTGTAATCGCACATGCGGAGTGGGGATTGTAGGTGCGATCTTGCAGAAGCGAGAGGTGAACCGCAGAAGCAGCCAAAGAGGAGGTGAGCAGAGGTCGCAGGTGCGAGGTCATTTCCGCACCTGCGATGCCGCAGCTGCGAGGTCATTTCCGCACCTGCGATGCCGCAGATGCGGTTGGGTATACACAAAACTGGAGTTGGTCTGGCCTAGGCAGTGCATAGGTGTGAGGAATTTACCGCATCTGCGAGCCCGCAGGTGCAAGCGAGGCTCGACAGATGCGGAATTGTGAGAGAGTCCTGTTTCCGCAGAAGCGGATGCAAGGCCGCAGGTGCGGAACATGGAGCGCAGATGCGGGTCTGAGGAATTTCAGTGGCTTCCGCAGAAGCGGGGAATTGACCACATAAGCGGTTCTGCAGGTGCGGATATATGTCCGCGTGTGCGAAAAGCCTGGGCAGACTGTTAAAAACTAGGGTTCACAATTTTGGCTTCATTTCAAACATTTCAAGCACGGTTTAGGCGATATTTGAGAGGGTTTTCGAGGGGATTCTTGAGGTAAGTCCCTTGTGCTTATTTTTGATCAACAATATTGCTTCCTCATTGATTTTCCCATCTAGTTGGTGTGTATTTAAGGTGTAAATTGGGAGTTCAAGGCTAGGTATTTGGAGAGTTTGATTTGGGGATTTTGGGGACGATTTGGTGTAGATTTTTGATAAATTTGGCATGGGTAGACTTGTGGTTATGTGGGCTTTCGGGTTTTGTGACTTTTATCGAATTTTGAGACGTGCGCCCCGGGTCCAGCTTTTGAGTCAATTTTTGATTTTGATTAATAACTTAGCATTTTCTTATGGAGTGATTCCCTTAGCCCGTATTGATTATATTTCATTTTTTATGGCTAGATTCGAGGCATTCAGAGGCTATTTCTCGAGGCAAGGGTGTGTTGGAGTAGAAACTTGCTCGTATTGAGGTAAGTAACAGTTCTAAATTTGGCTTTGAGGGTACAAAACCCCATATTATGTGTCATGTATTTGGTTTTGAGGTGACGGGCGTGTGGGCGTGCACCGTAGGAATTGTGACTTGGTCAAATTTCGTGGAACCGTGTAGTTGTATAATCTATCGTTATCTATGCATTCTCCATGTATTAGAGAAAATGAACCACAAGTCATGTTTAGACCACGTGTTGGCATAGTAGGAACCCACAGAGGTCGTGTGCATGTTGAATTATCTGCTAAATTGTTGTTGTACTTAGTCACAGTTTATTTGTATATTATATCTCAGTCTCTATTGTTTATTTTTGATGCATCATATCATTGCTGTATGGGCTGCTTATTATGATTTCTGAGAGCCCGAGAGACTAGAGAGGTTGATTACTGAGTGAGGCCAAGGGGCTGATTGTGAGTTATTATATTATAGCACGTGAGTTGTCCGTGTGGATCGAGATATTATACTATAGCACGTGAGTTGTCCGTGCGGATCTAGATATTATATTATAGCATGTGAGTTGTCTGTGCAGCACATAATTTATTCGTGTAGATTATAGCGCTTGGGCTGAAGGAGCCCCTCCGGAGTCTGCACACACCCCTAGTGAGCGCAGGTACCTACTGAGTGCGAGTGCCGAGTGCTGAGTGTTGAGTGAATGGGAGGACTGAGTGACTGTGGCCTGAGAGGATGCATTTGATTTCATTATTGTTGCATTAACTACCATGTATCATTGTTTGAAATTTCTGAAAGATATTACACTTTGTTTCACTTGAACTGGTCATGGAATAATTGTTGACCTAATTTATCGAACTTGAGAGCATGCCTACTTTCTTATGTTGAAATCACTACAATTGAACTATAATTGTGAAACATGTCACTACTTTTAGTTATTTATTTAGTATTGTTACTTGCTGAGTTGGTTGTACTCATACTATGCCCTGCACTTCGTGTGCAGATCCAGGTGTTCCCGGACACAGTGGGTGTTGATTTCCGCGCACAGTTGATCTTCTGGAGATTTCGAGGTAGCTGCTGGCATTTCGCAGACATTGTTTCTCCTTCACTATCTTTCCACTTATTGTATTTGGTTTCAGATTTTCATAGACAGTATTTTTCGGACTTGTGATGTATAGATGCTCATGTACTCAGTGACACCCCGATGTTGGGAATTTCCGCGTTGTATTTTGGATTTCTATCCTGTGTATGGGAAGTTGTTATCATTTAAACTATTTTAAATACGTTTTTTGTTAAGTGTTGGAGTTATTTCATAAATGTCGGCTTGCCTAGTACCACGATAGGCGCCATCACGATAGCTTCGGATTTTGGGTCGTGACATAACACCATGAACTTAAATATATAATTTAAATCCTTACATAATCCATGTATTTAACTTAGAACAAGTGGGAATCACTTACCATTGTTGCTTGATGAAAATCTCCTCAAAATAGCTCCCTAAATTCGGCCACCCAAGTGGAAAATGAGAGAAATGAGAGCTAAGTCCCGAATTGAAACAAGTCTGCGCATGCCTGTAGCCTCGCGTTCTCGAAGCACAACCTGTTCCAGCTCCAAAACTCCTCTTCGTGAACTCATGACAAGGCTCGCGAACGCGATGCTTCACCAGGCTACCTCAACGCGTACGCGACCACTCCACCGCGAACGCGAACGTGATTCACCTCAGACCCACACCTTTCCGAACACAATTCCCCTGTCGCGAACGCGTTGGATAAAATTCTAGCTTTTGTAAATCATTCTTCGCGAACGCGTGCATCCCTTCACGTTCGCGAATAACAACACCAGACACCAGCACCAGTAGTTGCAAAACAAGGAAAAATAGTCTGAAACCACCCTGAAACACACACGAGGCCCTCAGGGATCTCGTCGAATCACACCAACAAGTCCCAATACCTTACCGAACCTTATCTAAAAGCTCGAAACATCATGATTAACATCAAAACCACGAATCGATGGTCAAGTTCCATCTTTTTAACTTTCAAACATTCAAACTTCGCCGAATGATACTGAATGATATTTAAACATTTCGGAATGACAGCAAATTTTTAGTACAAGTCACAAAACACGATGATACGAACCTATTCCCAGTCTGGGAATCCAAAACGAACATCAGTAACACCAAAGTCCACTTCAAATCAAACTTAAGAAATTCTAAAACCCTCAAAATGCAAAATTTCCACAGTAAGCACCGAAATGCTTCGGTCCACCCAGAACTAAATCCGAACATACGCCCAAGTCCAAAATCATTATATTGGAAATTTCAAATTTCGATTTCGAGGTCGTTTACTTAAAAGTCAAATCATGGTCAACTCTTTCAACTTATAGCTTCTGAACTGAGAATTATCCTTCCAAATAAACTCCAAACTCCTTTAAAACCAACCACACGTGCAAGTCATAATACATAACGTGAAGCTAGTCAAGGCCCCAAACCACCAAACATCGTGCTAGTGCTCAAAAAGACCGGTCGTGTTGTTACAAGTGTTGTATGAGTACAAAACCAAGGTACTCAGTAAGTATCAAGTCTAGCCTCGAAGAAGTAGTAGCGAAGGTTGGCATTGACAGTCACTATAAATCCAATAATTAGGTAAAGCATAACTAGAATACGAAAATAAGCATGCTATCATCAAATGAATACGACAGCTTAAAGAAACACACGTTGCACAAAATTTAGCCATGCTTAATAGATAAAAAGATCAATTAAGATATCAACACCTCGATCCTCATACCAGGACATTATTCATGTCAACAACAGTAATATCAAATCACTATATGAGTCATAGATATGTACATATGCATACTTAGTGTAACACCCCGGAAACTTTCGAAGTACTTGAGCGCTAGTAAGAAAGTTGATGTGCGCTTATTATATTATTATGTGTGCAGACAAGGACTATTAATATAATGGATATCAATTGGATATGATACTAAGTGTAGGAGACATATTATAAGTGATGTGGGATCTAAGGTGAGCCTTAAGTCCAAGTCAAGTTGGAAATTTCATGATAGACTAAAGTTACGAATGGGTACGCACAAAACCAAATTTTAGATATACATATCTACATATATGTAAGAACTTATGTGATGGATGACCTATCAAATTAAATATATTTGAGTCTACATTCTACCCCTTCAAACCGCTTGTCATTATGATACTCCTACAAGAAGTTATGACCTAATTACCAAAGGCTCACAGAAGGTGATTCTGCGGCCAATTTTGCAATCGCAAAAGTGATTAGGCGATCGCAAAAGTGGTTATGCAACTGCAAAACTGGTCGCAGAATGGACCAGTGCATCCCAGATTGGGGCACCAGTTTTGCGGTCAATTGTGCGACCCGCATACCCATTCTACGGTCCATTATGCCACCGCAGACCTGATTTCGGAGGGTTAATTTTTCTATTTTCATAACCCGCCCCCATTTTGATAAATAGCCTTTAGGGCTTATTTTGGGGTGTTTTTCTGAGGGTTTTAGAGAGAGGTAAGAGCATTTTAGAGAGAGAAGGAGGAAACCTAACATTCTAATCATCCAATATTGCGCCAATCTTCAAGAATCAAGGAAGCCAATAACAAGATCTTCATCTAAGAGGTAAGATTCAAACCCCTATTCTTCAATTTCGAGTTTGGGGTAAAAGATGGGTGATTGGGAGTATGATTCTTGGGTGTAAGAGTATTATTTATACATGCTTGTACTAATAAGGTTTGTGGGAAGATTGTTGAGCTCAAATAAGTAATGATTGGGTTATCGAGTGAAGGAAATCTTGTAGAAGAACCTTGTAGTTAAATCTGCACACCTAGTGTTTGACAAAATAGTCAAATGAGCTGAGACCATGAATATCTTCCTAATTACTGTTCAATTTTGTTATGTCCCAAAATAGATTGGAATTACTAGAATTTTCGGAATGTTGTAGTAATTTAAGGAAAGTTCAAAGCGAGGTATGTTGGCTAAACTACTCTCTTAGAATTGAATTCCATAATGTTCCCGTAAGTTTCAAGTATGGTTGGTTCAAGCTCATTATTCTCATGTTTCAAGTTGTTCCCAATAAATTCGATTGTCCCGAATAAGTAAAGTGTTGAGAATAATGTATTCAAAGTGTGTTTCGAATGTTCCTATTACATTATGTCATCTTTTGGGAATGTGTTCAAGAATGATATGTGTATTAAAATGCTATGTCTTTGAGTTGTATTTCAAATGAAGGTTATGATGCCAAATTGTGTGAGAAAACTCAATATGCTTAAGACTCTTAATTTCTCATATGTGTACCTAAAGTCTTGATTGGAATGTCTTATTGTTGATAATCTATTAAGATGGTTGAAAGTGAAATAAGTGAATTGGGGATATAAAGTGTGACCAACGTGCCAATATTGAAAGTTATACTTATGGCCACTGGTGCCAATAAAATGAAATGATGTGAGAAAGATTATGAAATGAGCTTTGATTCAACTGTTCCAAAATTGACTTCGAAAATAGAATTGTCTAAAAGGTTATGCACTCAAGTCATGACCAAATGTGGTTGTTCTAACTAATGCTATGCTTGGTAGGTATTTCCAACATGTTTTGAGCTCTTACATAATCATGAATTGAAATGGTGTGTTACACGTTTATGATTTTAACTTGTGCTTTGATTGCCAATCAGTTTACTCCATTCCTTGGAAAAAATCCATTGTGTTTAAAGTCTTCATTACTAATGAACCGAAAGTTGTGATTTTCGGAATATTCTATTTGTTGATATTTATGATGATGATCCATGAGAAGGAAAGAAATGAATGTGTGGAATATGAAATACGACCATTATGCCATGGATGGAGAGTCATATGTATGGCCAAGAGAGTCAATGGAATAATGATGTTGAAAGTTCCAATGAGGCTATATACGATATGAATGGTTATGAGGTAAATAAATCTATATTGTTGTTTCCTTTGTAAGAAAATCAAAAATACATTTGGGAATATCGATAATCACCGAGGAAGGGTAGGTTGAAATAAACTAACCCTGTAACTACACGTGTCGGTGTAGGAGTGGAATGTAATTATTCCCCTTATTTGGGATGATATTGATATGATAAATTTACTCCCCTTAATTGGGATGAGGTTGATTTATAGAAAGTGACGATGTCGATCCATATGATATTGTAGTGATTTGGCCTAGTCGATTGGGTCGTGATAGAAAACCATGCCACACACATGGTGATGATTGCGGTGGAAATGGTAATTTAAATTATGATTGTGGTTGATGCCTCTAATGAGATGGCCTAGCCGATCGGGTCGTGATCGGACTCCGTACTAAAAGTATGGTGGTATTGGTATTAAGAGTGACTGTGGTTGATGTCTTTAATGAGATGGCCTAGCTGATCGGGTCGCGATCACACTCTGTGCTACAATTACGGTGGTATTGGTATTGATAGTGATTGTGGTTGATGTCTCTAATGAGATGGCCTAGCCGATCGGGTCATGATCGGACTCCGTGCTAAAAGTACGGTGGTATTGGTATTGTGAATATTGGTATTGTGAATGGTGGTATTGGTACTGTGAATATTGTTATTGCGAACAGTGGTATATCAGTGCTAAATATCTCCCAACCAAAAAAAATATTATCTTCGTATTTTGGAAATTAATATGTTTTAACTTAAAAATTGGATATCATTGATTGTGACTTATTGTTTCCATGGTTTTTCCTTTTATGTTGGCATTCTATTTTGAAAGAGGACAGTTAGCTTTACATACTAGTACTATTCCATACGTACTAACGTCCCTTTTGCCGGGGGCGCTGCATCTTTAATGGATGCAGGTGGTTCATCAGCAGGCAAATTTGGTCCTCATTAGCAGTCACTCTCTATTCAGCAGGTTTTGGTGAGCCCTACTCTATTCCGGACTTGATGTCATTTGAGTTGTACATTGTGTTTTGAGGTATAGCCGGGGCCTTGTTGCCGGTACTTCCATACTACTCTTGTGTTGTACTTAGAGGCTCCGTAGACAAGTTGTGGGTGGTAGTCGAATGTTGGGAATTGAACTAGAAATGTTGATATTTGGCAAACATATTTTTCATTATATCTATAAACGTGTAATATTTTGGCAATTATGAATTAAGTTGCTAATGGAAATGAAATGGGAGTTGTTAATGAAATTTTTTCAATGCTTGATTAATGGAGTACATCTCCTCTTTATTCATGTATGAGTTTGGGTAGAAGGAAATCTAATAGGCTTGCTCGGCCAGGTTCATTCGGTTGAGCGCCGGTCGCGCTCCCTGATTTCGGGGCGTGACACTTATGATCTAACTATCAATGTTTATAAGAGCCAATGCATGAGTATAAGCTAATACATGTCTCTGATCCAATATCAACATGTATAAGTGCCAATACATGAGTATAAGCTTCAAATGCATTCCCTTGATCCAATATCAACATATATAAGAGCCAATGGATGAGTCTAAGCTTCAAATTTATGCCCCTGATCCAATATCAACATCAAGCAACACAAATCCATGTGCCTGACACATGCCACGTGTCCAACAAGAACCAAAAGAATCATAGGTGCCTGTGCTCACAATTTCCAAGGTAACATGGGTAATCACTTAACTCTGGAGGGAGGCATCTATATCCTAACGTCTATCATTTTATAATTAATGATCATCAATCAAATGTTTCAGCGTGCAACCCATTCCAATCATAATATCATAAATCAATCGTTTTGCCATGCAACCCGTTCGAATCATAATACCATCAATAATCGATAACCAATATTCGCTCATATTGTCCTTAGAGCCAAATTCCTCAATATTTCCACAACGTCCAACTTTCGAACTCATGCATATGTATATGAAATGATGTAATAAAAGGGCATTGTATATGATAATAAGAATGCGAATAAACAGCTCATATAGCTAAAGATGGCTATGGAAAATCATGTAACTCAAATTAACACAATGACTCACTAAGTTATTTAACATGTTCTAGATTATTCATGTTAATTATCATGGGTCAATTAGGCCATAGAATCAATTAAATATGGATAACAACTTCACATAAGTCAACAAAGTACAGTTCAATTCAACAGTACCGGATGCAGTCAACATCTAGATATGCATATACGCTAATCACCTTGCATATTCCTAAACCATGAATCAAGTAGCAAATAGATCACCAATGGGGAGAATTCCCTCTCACAAGGATTTACAAGAGACTTACCTCCGCCTGGCAACCTCATGTAACGACCCAGTCGATCGTTTTTAGCTTTAGCAATCCGTTCAGTGGTTCGAGGTTTTGAGTAGCTTCATATTGAGTACTATGACTTGTGTTCATGGTCGTATTTAAATTTCGGATGTTTCGGGATGAATTTGGGTGGGTGATTCTCTCTTTAGAAGCTTAGTTAAAAAATATTGAACGAGGTTTGACTTTTGTGGAAATGATCCCAGAACAGTGTTTTGATGGCTCTGATAGGCTCGTTTCATAATTTTGGACTTGGGCGTATGCCCCGAATTGATTTCAGACGTCCGTAGGTTGATTGGTGTTGTTTTGCCGAAAGTTGGCAATTTAAAGGCTTTGAATTAAGATATGTTTGACCGTAGGTTGACTTAAAAGCTATTATGTTTAAATTTCTTTTTCTGGACTTGGAATATGTCTGTTTTGTCATTTAGAACTTGTCCGCAAAGTTTGGTGTCATTCCTAGTTGATTTGATTGGCATCGGATGCGCGGTTATGTTTTTAGAAGTTCTTGAGTTTCATGTTGATTTCATGTGTTTTGAAGGTCCGATTCATGATTTCGGATGTTATTTTGATGACTTAATCGCGCGAGCAAGTTTGTGTTATGATTTTAGACTTGTATTGATGTTTGGTTTGGAGCCTCGAGGGCTCGGGTAAGTTTCGAACGCGTTTCGGGGTGTTTGGAAGAGTTTTAGTATTGCTGGCGTGATCTAGTACTACAAGCCTCGCAAATTCAAGGTGGAAGGTCAAATATTTGACGTATAGCTAAGTCTGCTAGGTCCGCATTTGCGAACACAGAGTTCACATTTGCGAAGGTGGTGCTGGGTGAGCTTTCTCGCATTTGCGAGGTGTCTACTATTCGTATTTGGGAAAATTATGTCGCATTTGAGACTGTACCAGGGATGTGAAGACTTCGCTTTTGCGATGGATTCTTCGCATTTGCGGGGTTCGCATTTGCGACATCTGCGACTGGACAAAAAGCTGAGGGACAGGAGTTTTGGTCTCATTTTCATATTTTCGAACCCTAGACTCGCTTGTCGGCGATTTTGAAGAGGGATTTTCATCTACGAACTCTGGGTAAGTGATTCTAATCATATTACATCAATATATCATAGATGTTAACATCAAAATCATGAGAATCATAGTGAAAATTTGTGAAACTTTGTAAAGTTTTTGAAAAATAAGAATTCGTGTTTTGAGAGTTGATTTGGACTCGGATTCTGAAATATCTGAACTCGTAGGGTCATGGGTAGTCGGAAACTACCGTTGGACCCCAGTTTTGACCGGCGGGCCCGGGGTAGGAATTTGTTGACTTTTGAGAAATTATGTAAAGATCAAAGCATTAATTATTGGAATTGATTTCTCTTGCATTATTTCATATTATGGAGTAGATTTTTGTTAGATTTAAGCCGAGCAAAGGTGAATTGTAAAGGAAAAACTATTTTAGAGTGTTGATTGAGGGCTTTTGAGGTATGTATCTTGCCTAACGTTATGTGGGGAAGCTACCCCATAGGAATTGGTTTGTTTGCACTATTTGGACTACGTAAAAGATGTGTACACAAGGTGACCAGTGTGTACACGACTTATATGTGAAAATTTGACCGGCTTAGAATCTTAGGTTCTTATGTACATTAAAATGAAGTTGTCTTATAATGTCAAATCCTTCATTACTAAATTTACCCTTATATGTCTTATTTGAAGTTGATTAATTCATGTGCCACCTCTTTATGTCCAAATATACTCTTATATGCCTTAATTGAAGTTGATAACTCTTTCATTGCCATGTATCTCTTCCGTAGTTGATTATCCTTAGTTGAAGTTATTGTTATCTCTTTCATTGTTAGCTTAATAAAGAGAGGAATCTGAATTGGAAGTATAAGCTAATCACCTATTGAATTCGTGAGAATCGATAGAACCTTAAGAGTGATATACAACAATGTCAATCTCAGAATAGCAGTCTTGTACCTATCATGTCAAAACCATTATTCTTCTTCTTGATATTAACCCATTGCTCCACTCTCTAGTTCTCTGTGATCAATTGTTAATTGCTTTAATTTTAGTTTGTTAGTTTAATATTAATTATCCCAAATCAAAGTGTTGATCAACCTGAATAATGTTTAAGCCAGAAATTACTTGAACATTGTTTAATTCCAATCTTGTGGAGACGATAATTATATTATACTAGCTTTGTGTAGCAAGCATTAATTTTTTGTTGTGTTTTGCGCTAGTCAAATTTTGGCGTAGCTGCCGGGGATTGGCAATCAATAGTGTTCAAAATAGTTTTTGGTGCTAATTCGGAAATTTATATTTTTCTTTTCTTTTTATTTTTTTATTAGTTAACTTGTCTTCAAGAGTTTTTTTGTAGCACCTGACAAGTGCTAGGGAGAAGGGTTTGAAGAAAATACTCTTGATATTGAACTCTAATTGCTGTGAAGATGGAATATAACCACCCTAAGAAAATGGTTGCAAAGTTAGCAGTTTAACACTATGACAAGTCTGCTATTTGTTTTAAATGTAGTGAAAATCATCTATGGGTTGACTGTCAAGCAGGTAAGTAATCTCTCTACGGTTCATCTTTTGAATAATATCACTCTATTTTTAGTTCGTACAAGTATGAGGTTTCATATAAGCAAAATCATAACTCTTGTTGGGATGAATACCCTTATTATAATTGGAATGAAAGCGAAGTAAGACAACTACCTCAAGAAGAAAATTATATTTTAGAAGAGCTTATGTAGAAGTTCATGAATAGTATCGAAGAAAGATTTATAAAAAATCAAGAATGACTTATAAAAAATATTGAAGCCATTAAGAACCTAACAACGCAAGTGAGTCAAGTAGTAAGTATACTTTCAGAAAGCTCATTGCATTGTGAAAGTTGATATATGTGGAAGATACCCTAAGAGAATGAGCCTACCCAAGAGGATGAGCATCTAGAGAGAGAGATTTTCACTTTGCAAGAGGACTCCAATTAAACTGAGATGATTGAAAATAAGGTTTTGGTTGAGTGTGAAGTAATAGAAGAAGAGTTCAAGCCCCCATCCACATTTCCACATTTACAACCTTTAGTAGAATAGAATGCGAAACAAATGGTCTTGGACATACTAGAGGAATATACACATGACCTTTCTTCTTCTTTTTTTTCTTATTCTAACTTTGATCATGTGAATTTTATTTTTGGGTATTTACAGGAATATGCATGGATTGATCCTCTGAAAGAATGCAGAAACCAGTTGAGGCTAATCCTACACGAATAATTCACCGCTCAAAATAAGGCCAAGAAAGAAAGAAAAGAGCAAGTCTTGCAAATATCTTTATAGGAATTTGGCCTAATGAGCTCCATAAAGAATCCCAACGAGCAAAAACGAGGAACAAATTCAGAATTAGTGGTTTAGTTCATAAGTTCTCGAAAATGATGACATGCCACAATTTAAAGTGTGGGGTGGGGGGATGTAAATATGTATATGTGTGTTTGTTTTTTCCTCTCCTAATGTTTGTGTGTGCATTCTTCTTACACCCCATGTTTTCATACGTGAGTGTACTTCATATGTCAATCGATATAAGCTCAGAAATGAGTTTATATATAAAAGTACATAATATAAGTTAATCATGTTACCTTGGAGGTAACAAATATTTAATATCATGAATAACAAGTACCAAGAGGGTTGGAAGGCTTAGAAGTTAAGGGAATTGAAGAAAATAAGTTTCGTCGAAAGTCGATAAGTTGGGAATGTTATAACATGTACTTTTTGGGAGATAGTAGTATAATTAACATGACAAGAAAAGTTATGTTATGAGTTATTTTAGTCGTATGATATTCGTGTCTTAGGTTTTGAAGTCAAGCGAGTTGTGGATCAAAAGTTGGCAAAGGTCATCACAAGTTACATGCATAAATGCGCTGAAAATTAGGTCAAATGTAGCGGAGCTTTTCTCCCAATATACTTGGAATTATGGGTTGATAAACTTACCAAATTTAAGATCTACAGTCTAGTTCGAATGCATTAACCTATTCATCGGTACAACATCAGAGTAGAGAGATATTCATATTTTTTGCAAGACCGCGCAAGCAGCTCCGAATGGGACTCACTTAGACGGTGGACGACCCTTAAACATTTTAAAGGGGTTGGACGGATAATTCTTTGTCATTTTCGACCAAGGACAATTCTCAAACTCTCTTAACACATCTCTAGCAGTTCTCCAGGGTTTTTTTGTTTTTTTTTTGCAAATATACTACTAGGTTATATATATCTATATATATATATATATATAATATATATCCCAAACTGGGACAAACTTACACAATGTTCAAGTAAAAGAGATTAAATGAAACAAAGAAAGCCCATGGCTATTGCTACCAAATACAATGTAGCAGTAGCATAGTGATAAATGAAAAGTACTAAACTATTAATCTGAAACATCCAATTGTTGCCGACGACAATGAACTCACACACCAGTTGCAAACAATTCTTTATAGCATCTATAATTCTCTCACCATGCACCATTTGTTGCAATCCAAAGGAGTAGGTATGTATAAATCTACGAGATGTACATCAAAGTAGTTCGGACATATTCACTTTGGGGATAAAGAATTTCAGCAGTATTGTTGATACAGAACAAAGGCATTTTCCACTTCTTTGCTTGAGATCCAGTTTTCATTGGTAATTTGCGACCAAAAGCCTAGCTAATGTCAGGTGAATTTACATATGGTAGAAGCATGATCCAAACAGACTTTGAACTGGAGAAAGTTTCCCTGCCCAGCCAACGATAATATACCATAGTTTAGTGTTAAGCTATATGGACACCATAGTCTTGATGTTGTTTCAGCATCACTGTAGTTGGCCGAACGCTCCTTAATATTAGCTGCTCAATATGTGTAAGGACAGCCCAAGTATTCCTAGAGAATGTATGAATCAAAATAGCAACAACAACAATTGATTGTCTTGCTGGTGCATTTGAAGAATAGCTGTTGCAGATGTTGAGTCAAATAAATCTTTGGAACCTGCAACATTTAGCAAACAAATTAGGAGGGGAGCTCCTGCTCCCAATTGTATGAGTAGGCTTGGGCTATGAGTGAGGTAGTGTGGGTGTGGTTGTTGTTTGGTTGGTATATCGTTGTTGTATGTCATCAAACCACCCCCAGAATGAGCATGTGGCCATGCTAATACCATTGGGAAGTGATAAGATAGCACACAACCATGCAATACTTCCCAAACAACAGCAAAAGAAGGCCCAAATGTATAAGTCTACAGCAACACTGATTAGGCAGTATCCTTAATATGTTGCTATGATTTTGTGCTTTAGGAGTTATAACCAAGCCAGTAATGCATGGTGTATTACTATAATGAAGCAATAAGAAATGGGAACTTCCCAATACCACTGGAATTTATACAATACTCTACATACAATGAACAATCAAAAATTGCATGTCTTCACATTTGGCATGTTGGACTGGAGTTGCAGTACTGACTAGAGCTCATTGGCACTCGAAGCTGTTATGTATGCATCCAAGATTGGCCTTGTAGATTCCAGTGTTTGACATAGTTGAGCACGTCATACTTTGGTACATCTGAAGAACTGTGCCTATTTATATGGTGTTATGACAGTCACAGCCTGAGCATTCAAAAATGCTAATACAACTGCAAGATGACATATTTGCATACATTATAGAAATTGTCCAAAAATTGAGTTGTACTTGAGTATCCTGTGAAATGATGTTCTATTGTTGTATCTGTAGAAAATTAGTCCATGCCATTGCCTTAGTTATCTGAGTCCGCCTTTGGAACCTGCAAAATATAGCAAACAATGTTAGGAAGGAAATTTGTGCTCTCAGGTTCTTGTGTGCTCTGGGATCATTGAAGAGTGTTGGGCTGTAAGTGAGGTAGGAGGGTTGTGGCTTCTGCTTGGGTGGTGTGTTGTTGTTGTAAGTCATCAAACTACCCCTAAAATGAGAATGAAACCATGCTAATACTATAGGAAGTAATGATATAGCACACAACCATAAGCAATTTTGTGTGTGTAGCTTCCTGTTTATGTTGAAAGATAGGAGGTGCATGTAAACTCAGTAGGATTTAAGTAGCAGTAGCTCAAAAACATTGTTATTGGTTTGCGCTAAGACATCTATAACCAACCAAATAGCTATACCCTTCAAAGAAGTACCTGGTGTATGTAAGCCCAGTAGAATGGAAGAAGTTGTGGCTCAACGACAATGTTTTTGGTTTGTGCAATGACAACTATAACCAACTGATCAGCTACACCCTACAAGGAAGTGCCTAGGGTAATTCACATATAAAGGTAGCAAACAATGCTAATAACAATGTGAGTAAGATATGAGGGTAAGAGCAAGTTGTTGGCCATTGGTTGCAGTAGCTGCATGTTTATGATGGCATACTGTTGGAGAAGAGAGAGATGTGAGAAAATGGCGGGTGACTGTTATTGGATTATTGATTGCCTATTGCATTTGGTGGTGCTGAATTGAGGATTGTTGTGGTTGTCTTGCCTGTGTGGCTTAAAATTCTTTTCTTGCCTATTATGAATGCAGATTTATGAAGTAAAGAGAGGCAAAGCATTATATGTTGTGATCATCAATCAAGTTCTCTTCTCTTTTCAATGCTAATCCGAAGGTTAGGAATTTGTGATTTGTCGTTGTTGATCAGTTATTTTTACTGCAATTGGAAAGTCATGAAACAACTGAAATATGAGTGTACCTACAAAAGAGAAAGCTAGGTTAGCAAGATAATCTACAACAGTGTTCCCTTCCCTCAATACATGCTGAAAGAGAAGATTGTAGTTGTTCCTTATTTGCTTGAGCTTCCTCACTTCAGTGCCTATGCACCATGGGGTTTCCCATTCCCCATCAATTATCTTCCTCATCACCAGTGAATTAGTCTCCATAATTAATAGATGTAGTTGCCTTTCAACACAGTATTCTAATCCCTCACAAATAGCCTTTGCTTCTGCCACGATATTGGTTTCCACTCATATTTCACTTGCCTTAGCAGAAAACAAATCACCCATATGATCTCGCGCACAAAAGCCATATGAGCTTGATCCAGGATTACCTCTTGATGCACCATCTGTGTTGCACTTGAACCACCTTTCATTAGGAAGCTGCTGTGTCACTTTCTTAGTCACAATATATGGCTTGTATTCCTCTAAGTATCTAATTAGTTCTGGCCATAAAAGGGGGTTACCTGACAGCCATGGATACATCACCCTTGCAAGTTAATGCGGGGTCTTGTTCACCTCATGAAGCACCCTATTGCAAGATATTGTACCTCTATATTTCATTGTATTGCTCCTCTTCCAAAGTTTCCATGTGATCACTGCTGGAATTGCTTGAAATAATGGCTTTAGTTTAGGACAACATTTTGCATTCCAACATGCTCTTATTACTTGATGAACCTCAATTAGATTTACTACAAACCCTACTGCCTGTAGGAAAGTCTTCCACACGTTGTTTGCAGTTTCACTCATTAAGAATAAATGCTGAAATGAGTCTTCTTGTGGTTGTGTGTAGCACCAGCACTTGGACACTATCATATACCCAGCTCTCCTCCACAGTTCTCCAAGGTTCCAAGTCGAATCCAAGGTGCTTTTACATAAACCTAACCTCAAAAGTTAGCCTAAGTGAAGAAGAGAGACTATGTGGTGTTGTGATGTCATTAAAGATGCTTGTAAGCTAAGGGAACCTTTGGTTCGAGTTTATTCATATTAAAGGTATGTATAATACCCTATTTCTTGTGCTTAAGCTTATCTATATGTTGGTTAAGTTATTTGGATGAAGAATTACAAGATATCAATTGAAATGGTATAAGAAGTTATTGTTGCTTATTGGACTATTTTGGAGTTGTATAATGACTTCATATGGCTGGAAATCGTGAG
Source organism: Nicotiana otophora (assembly GCA_000715115.1). Classification (NCBI taxonomy): domain Eukaryota; kingdom Viridiplantae; phylum Streptophyta; class Magnoliopsida; order Solanales; family Solanaceae; genus Nicotiana; species Nicotiana otophora. The sequence continues at coordinate 276,154 of AWOL01S0019333.1, read as the reverse complement.
GAATGGCTTGGTTATAATGTTGAGCATGTTGATGATATTGTAATTAGGAGAAGAAGCGACCACACAATACATAGAAGTTGTTCATGTCGTTGTTATATCCTGTGAGGCTGTTTGATGCAACTTTTATGATGGATATAAGGTTGGAATGTCATGTAAATATATAAGCTTATATAATGGACCTGTTGATGGTGTTGTACATACAGAGGATATGGGAAAATGAGTTGGGGTTTAGTTCCAATCCAAGCTTGCCGCTCATCATGTTAAAGAGTAGTTACGTTGGTGACATTTGTGCACTTGTTGTTGTGTAGATTGATTGGTGTTGTTGGGTTGGGTGTGTTGTAGTGCTGAAGATAAATAGTTGAAGGTTGTTTGTGTTCTTTTTGTTTTTATGGACTTGTGGAAAGCAAGGAAAACAAGGGAGATGTTGTCCATTTTAATTTAAAATAAGCTTGTCATTCGTTGTACGATAGTTGCATCATTCGTGTCTTAACGATAGTATTATTATCGTTGTTGTAGATTAAAGTGAGAGGAGACAAGTTCAACGTGGTCATTTAACAGACTATGATAAGGTATGTTAAGGCTATCCCTTCTTTTCTTTTGGCATGATCCATATGATACAAACGAAACAAGCAAACACGCAACTTTCACAAATGTCTCTATTCTCAGAAGTACTAGGGGTGCCTATGTTCTTGATTCCCCCATGTGTCCTATTATTATATCGTATGTTCATGGGTCTTAGAAAATATGTAAGTTGATAAAGTTTTTATATCATGTTGGATCGTCCTATGTCGAGTATTCTCTTATGTTTTATTCTGGTTATCTCATGACGGCCCTTCTGGCCTATTTACCCATGATGATATAATGAGGAACATACGTTGCGTTGGTACTCGGTTGAGTAAGGCACCAGGTGCCCATTGCGGCCCTCCGATTTGGCTCATGACAAACTTGGTATCCGAGCAGTTCTGTCCTAGGGAGTCTATAAGTTGTGTATAGTAGAGTCTTGTTTATGGGTGTGTTATGCACCACACATATAAGCAGGAGGCTACAGGGTATTTAGGATAGTCACTCTTTCATCTTACTCTAGATCGTGTAGTAGAGCTCAGTTGTAAGAATTCAAACTCTTAAATTCTATTTTATTCATAATACAATGATACGTACGTCCAGAAAGACAGTTGGTAAGAGATTGAATATTGTTGTGGAAGAGTTGAGTCAGAGGAACTTGATTTTGCATCATGCTTATGATGAGTAAATGTGAGGTCTTCAGCAGATTATGTGTGTACTAAAACGTGTAATCTTCTTGATAAGGAGCCCTAAGGTATGAATGTCTATCCACATATGGTAAAAACAAGCAATAAGAGAACCAGAAGGTAGAAACAAGTTTCAATAAGTAAAAGAAGCAAGGTGAAGAATATCAGTATTTACAACTCAGGCTGAGAAATAGAAGAATTTTGAGTTACCTTTAACAGTAACAGAGGTAGGTACAATTAGTCACACCCATCTTAGTTATTCCCTATAGGAGCTAATGGATATAGTATAAGAGAAGGATGGGATATTAGGATCCAGCTGGGGTTAGAGTAACCCAAAATAGTGGATGAATTGTTAGCATAAGCTGACATTTCCTAAGGATATTGCAAATGTGATAGTAGTTATCCATGTGAGACACCTAGGTAGTGCACTCTAGAATAAGTGCAGCTAGATATGAATACTAGAATATTCAAAAAGTTCAGAAGATAGGCAATAGAATCCAAGAAGGGATAAATATTTACCTTAGTATGGCTCCCTTCCCTAGTAAAGAGAGAATGTTAGGCAGCCAAAAGATCTAGTAGATGGAGTAAGGGGAGCTAAAAGCGAAAGAATGTTTTGTTTAAGTTTTCAGAATAAGGTGATAGATAGAAATATTATCCGGATAATAAGAAGAGAGTAAATCAAGCAGTATGAGTAAGATGTGACAAATGGGTGATAACAGTAAATCAAAATACGACAGGATGACAGAGTCTATAGTCAAGTGAAGGAAAAGAGAAGAGGTGATAGGCCTTGAGACAATAAAACTGTATAAGCCATAAAGTCGTACCCTCATTTTGAGAAATGACTTGGTGACTCAAACGTGATTACCAGAAGGCTAAGTTAGACCCCCGGAGTAATAGATATCAGTATGGGCTAGTGAACAAGATAAACTGAACATGAATTAGGGATCGGAAGATTTGATAATAGTCGGCATCATGAGAATTTCAGAGATAGTGTTCCAGCAATAATAGAATGGAAAACAAAAGAATAACCTTTAAATTTTATTCAAGAAGACGCTTCCCTAAAGCAAGCGTTGCGAGCAAAGTTAAGCTTAAGGGACTATGTATTCCAATTACATTAGGTGTCACCCCTATGCGTAGGGAATTTAGTTATTCCAGGTACAGAAGGGGATTGTGTGATGTCGTATTAAGTTGGAGTTAAGTGGTTCAGGTAACTATAGAATGGTAAAGGAAGAATGTGGTAAAAAGGCGAAAGGGATTAGGTTGTATTTATTTAGATCCTACAGATATGTCGCGACTCCAAAACATTATGCAAGCATGACACCGGGGAGAGACAGTAAGAGTTCCCTGCAAGGATGTTATTGATAAATAAGTGCGAATGGACACTTGATACATCAGGAGCCAGTGCGAGAGGTATGTTAAGACAAAGGGCATATCCCAAGAGAAAGTACGCGAAATATAGATATGAGAATGGACCAACGAGTAGTTAGTAGTTGATTCAGGAAGAGCCTAGTTATGGCTAGATAAGAGGATACACACAAATCAACAGATCGTGCAAGATAAACATAGTGAACCCCAACATAGAGAGTTCAGTCTCGCATATATGATGACATCATAATCCTTGAGAAATATTCATATAGGAGTTGGGGTAGTTAAAGGTACCATATAAGTGTTAAGGAAATAAAAGAGAGTGACACTAGGAAGACAGTAAACAATTTCAGTTCAGAACCTACCCTACAAGCAAAGGGCGTGGAGGTAAGTAACTAGGGATAGTTATAGGCGAGCAAGAACATCTAAAATTCCGTCAGGTATATGATGTAATAAGCTTGCAGCTTTACAAGAGCCAGAGGGTCTCTTCTAAGTACTACCACGAAAGACTAGCTGAGGAAATAATGAAGGGGGCTTCAACCTAAGCATAGTGACGTAAAGAATAAATTAACTTCTAACAACAGTCTCACTACAACATTGTATACACTCCATAAGAAAGTGGTACCTATCGTGACTAATGAACGAGAAGTAAAATCAAAAGTAATATTCGAGATCATATGGGTTGCATGAAATTCCAATATGTGTGGGCACTAAGATAAGTCAAGTATTCACACAACAAGTGGTAGAAAAACCAGGAAAATTAATTTCTTAGCAATTGAGAAGGCATGAAAGGAAATCTATGGTTCTAGCAAGTTAAACGAAGGTTGCGAGTAGTATAAATAGATATGTGTAGATCACAAGCTAAAGTTTCATAGAGCGACATGGTTTAAGGTATACAACAGTAAGGATAAGAGAAAGTGAGTTTGAAGGTGACGGGAATAGGTAAGTCCTCGGGATTAAACCCATCAAAACAAGAGAGCTGATGGTTTCCGTAAGTTATAGAAATCTCGGTATAGCCTTAATGAACTCAGAGGAGTCTAAGACTAGGAGCAATTAGAATAGATGAAATATTGCCATGGTAGTAGAATAAGGGTGTAGTGGTGATAGATAAGAGGATGATGTTTAGGCCTTTGATTGAGTAATGATTTAAAGAAAAGGGATTTCATAAATTGCACGTGATTAGAATACCACCCATAAGATGAATCACGTTGGGATTCTATGAAATAATTTTATTGAAGTATAGTATCATCCCTAGATTGATCAGGCAGATCACTTCAAATATTCCCCGATGTGACATGAGCCCTAGTGACAATGTATTGCGTATGAGGTATCAAGTTATCAGTGGTAGATTATGGATCAACATTAAGGTGAATCAATATTGGATGGATAAAAGTTACAAAGTATAAGATGAGATTAGGCTGTCATTCTTAAGATGAATAGTAATGAGGAATCATTAAAGAACTTAGATTTATACCTATAGGATAAGCAGCAAGAGAGTAACCCGGAGTTGGATAGCAAACCTCAGTAATAATAAACTGAAGTAAGTGTTATGGTATAGCATAACCTACTTAGATGTGGTAAAGCCATAAGCACAGATAACCGAGGCTATGAAACAAGATATAGCAATAGTCGTAAGTTCAACAAAGTACCAATCAAAGGGCTTCAGTATATATACAGATGCCTAGAGGGACAACTTGTCATAGTTCTGTATATGTTCACAAAGTGAGGCCTAGAGATTGGCTAAAAGCTGGCGGAAAAAGGAGAGAAGATTCGCATAGGCGCACATACAAGAACAAAGTTGTACAGGTTGCATGACATAAGGTAGCAATAGTTACGAGATTTGAACAATTCTGACCACAAGTCGTTGTGTGAGAAAGAGGCCTAAAGGGGGGAATGCCCTAACCTTTGGATTTATTCACAGAACAGTTACCTAGATGTCAAGAAAAATATTAAAATATTCGTAAGAACTATAGGTTATGAGACTGATAAGCACATCAGTCAACATTTGAGGATGAATGTTCCAAAGGGGGGAATGATGTTATACCCCATGTTTTCATACGTGAGAGTACGTCGTAAGTACATTGATGTAAACTATGAAACGAGATTATATTTAAAAGTACAGAAAGTAAGTTAATCATGTTACCTTGGAGGTTACAAATATTTAAGATCATGAATAACAAGTACCAAGAGGGTTAGAAGGCTTAGAAGCTAAACGAATTGAAGAAAATAAGTTTCGTCAAAAGTCGACAAGTTGGGGGTGTTATAACATGTACCATTGGGGTGAGACTATGTCATGCCCCGAACTCGAGGAGCGCGAACGTCGCTCAACCGAGATACAATGTTTAAGCAAACCTGCTAGATGCCTTCTACCCAGCCTTGCCCATTAACAATATAAGAATCAGTACAAGTGATAGACATGAGAAGAGTCAAGTGTTCCACATTCTTTTTCTATTACTCAAAGGATATTCATTTATGATTTCCAAAATATTACAAGTTTATAGATATAATGAAAAACATGTTTGTCAAATACTAACACTTCTAGTTTAAGTCCTAACATCAAACACCACCCACAACCTGTCTACGGAGCCTCTAAGTACAACATAAGACTTATGTGGAAGAGTCGGTGACAAGGTCCTGGCTATACCTCAAAACACAAAGTACAACATCAAGTGAAATCAGGACCGGAACAGAGTATGGCTCACCAAAACCTGCTGAAATGAGAGTAATTGCTAACAAGGACTAAAGATGCCCGCACACGAATAGTATGAAAATAAAACACCCCCTTCAAGAATTGGAAGTACAACATGAATGTGACGAATCATGGAAGAAATAAATGAGCTTAAATAAACATTAAAACCATATAAATTTCATTAGAAGCTTTCAATAACATTTATAAATTTCAAGTTGGGGATCCTCTGTAGCAACCTCTACGAAAAGCACCCCCTCCCCCCCGCCTCACCCCAATGTGTGCGGGTGGAGGTATAATCTCAATACCATAATTTTTACAGAAAGTGGCTCTGCCACCTCACCCTAATGTGTGCGGGTGGAGGTTTAATCACAATGCCATAGTCTCTACACAACGCGGCCCAGCCGCCTTACCCCAATGTGTACGGGTGGAGGTATAATCAGAATGCCACAATCTCTACACAAAGAGGCCCTGCCACCTCACCCTAGTGTCTGAGAGTGGAGGTGTAATTACAATGCCACAATCTCTACACAAAGCGGCCATGCTGCCTCGCCTCAATGTGTGCGGGTGGATGTGTAATCACAATACCAAAATCTTTACACAAAGTGGCCCTGCCGCCTCACCCCAATATGTGCGGGTGGAGGTATAATCACAATACTACAATAACTACACAAAGCGTCCCCATGTCACGACCCGAAATTCCCACGTTCGGGATCATGATGGCGCCTAACATTTTACTTGCTAGGCAAACCAACGTTAGAGAAATCCCTGAGCTAGTTGTTAAACAATTCAAATAAGTAAAACCAATTAAATAGAAATGGAGCCAAAATAAGGTACAAAATAGCATAATAATCTAGTATCTAGTACAACCCGGATCTGGAGTCACAAGTACACGAGCTCCAATATCTACCCACGAATGAGAAAGGTTCAATTTAGGTCATTATTGAAAAAGTCAACAAAAGTCAACTCACGGGCCCCCTTGGTCCAACCCTGAAAATCAGACCAAAACCGATTACCCATTCACCCCGAGCCCGGTTATTTAATTTGTTTCGAAAGACGACCTCAATTTGAGGTATAAATTCCAATTTTACAAAAATCCCTAATTCTACCCAAATCCCGAATTTCTACCATGAAAATCCTAGATTTTAGGTTGAAATCTTATAAAATGTAATGGGTCATTAAAAGAAAGTAGGTTAGAATTACTTACCAACGAATTGGTGAAGAATAGCTCTTGGAAAAATTTCCTCTAAGGTTTCTAGGTTTAAAAATTTGAAAGAAAGAACAAAATCCCGTCTAACTCAGCTTTTGACTAGGCGCAGATGTCACAATTTGGACCTGGGGTTCGAAATTGCAAACCCCGCAAATGCGACAATCCCTTTGCGATGACTTGTTCGCAAATGCGAAATGGGCCCTACCGTAAATGCGACCCAATTGATCATAAATGCGAGAAAGCTCCCCCCCCCCCCCGTTCCC
>AWOL01S0019333.1:237064-269162 GCA_000715115.1 Nicotiana otophora | reverse complement strand
AGTTCCCATCGCAAATGCGAACAATTTATTCGTAAATGCGGACCTACCTCTTTCGCAATTACGGCAGAGTACTCGAAATTGCGAGAAACCAATCCCCAAGCCCATGCTCTCAAATGCGATGATTTCTGTGCAAATGCGAGGCTCGCATTTGCGAGTCAGGCCTCGCAATTGTGAAGTTTGCAGCAGACACCAGAAGCACAAAGTCATCAGCTATGATTCTAAGTCAAAAATCCTTCTGTAGCCTATCCGAAACCCACCCGAGCCCTCGGGGCTCCAAACCAAACATGCACACAAGTCCAAAACCTCATACGAACTCGCTCGTGTAATCAAATCGCCAAAATAATACCTAGAACAACGAATCGGACACCAAATCAAATGAAATTTGCAATGAAACTTTAAAAATTCGATTTTAACAACCGGACATCCGAATCACGTCAAACCAACTCCGTTTTTCACCAAAATTTGCAGACGAGTCATAAATATAGTAATGAACATACGCCAAGCTCCGGGCCCAGTAGCTATAAAGTCAAACCTTGGTCAAATCTTTAAATTCATTAAACCTTTAAACTTAAAATATTTGACAAAATGCGATAACTCGAGCTAGGGACCTCCGAAATCAATTCCAGGCATACGCCCAGGCCCAAATCATAATACAAACCCACCGAGATTGTCAAAACACAGATCTGGGGTTGTTTACTCAAAACGTTGACCGAAGTCATCTCAAATGGATCTTTAGGGCACAATTTCATATTTTACCAATTATTAACATAAAAACCTCCCAAAAAAAGACACGGACTGTGCACGTAAATCTAGTAAAGATAAAATGAGATATTTGAGGTTTCGAAACATAGAATTAAGGTTTAAAACTCTAGATGACCTATCGGGTCATCACACCATGCCGCCTCACCCCAATGTGTGAGGGTGGAGGTGTAATCACAATACCACAATATGAATTCCCCAAACGAAAATATTTTGTACAAAAGATTTCCTTTCAAATCAACCCCATTGGCACCTTTGGCCTTAACAAATATAAGTTCATAAGATTTCATCATATGAGAAATAAGAATTTGATCACATTGATTTCGTACAAAACGTTCTTCCCAAAAGGGGTGTATAACATAATTAAGTCAAAATATATGAGGGCTATGACATGTTATGCAATTCGGGAATCGATTTACAAGCTTGAATATCCCACATCAGTAGCGTTTCAAGTTTTAACTACACATGATGGAGCTTTGTATGAATACAGGAATGCTGATACTAGAAAAAATAGTTTAGCCTTTATACCTTATTTGAGCTTTCCTTAAGTTTCTACAACGTCCCAAGACTTCTAGAAATATCAATCTATATGAAGATAGTGGAAACATGACAATAATTAGAGGGGTTCTCATGGTGTAACTCTCTTAGACTATAAATCTCTACAATGGTAATCCCTTTCCTCCCCTAACCAATTTCAACAATATATAACCCAAAATAGTTCAACAACCTCACATTCTACCACCTATTAGCACATGCATGGCCTATCTCTATCTCCACAATCTACTTAGACACTAAACAATCTTGCATCGATGATGTAGGACAAGAACTTATCCGTATAGATGGTGGTCTAGTGAGTGGCTTCCATGATTCTTAAAGATAGGTGCAATAGTGGGTGATTAGAATGCTAGGTCTTCTCCTTCTCTCTCTAAAATACTCTTACTTCTCTCTAAAAGCATCAGACATGCGCTTCAAAATGAGCCCAAAGGCTATTTATCAAAATGGGGTCGGATTATAAAAATAGAATAATGGACCGTCTGAACTCAAGTCTGCGGTCGCAGAATGGACCGCAGAACAGATATGCGGCCCACAAATTGGACGCACAAGCGATGCCAAAACTTGGGATGGCCTGGACCGGTCTGCGGTTAGGTCTGCGATCCGCCGACCACTTATGCGGCCGCATAATGGACCGCAGAATCGCCCAACAAAAGTCCTCATCCTGTGACATAAGCGTGGACCGCTAAATACGTATGTGATCGCATAATGGACCGCGAAACAACCTTAAAAATTCAATTATTTTCTACTCAACTTCGGGATGGATATGCGACCCGCAGAACGGATCTGCGATCATGAAACTGACTGCATAATTTCCTTCTTCCGCCAAAAATTTCCACTAACTCATCTATGCATTCTTCCACGACACGGACTTTCATGCTCATTAGTCTACCTCGGCACCACAAAACCTTAAATTCCTTGGCAAAATTTTATGGGGCCTTACATACTCCCCCGCTTATGATCATTCGTCTTCGAATGAGGAGTAGTGTACGCCCCAAACACCTAACATAACTCAACTCCCAAATGTTTCAAAATGTTTGGCAGAGTTTCCCTGTAATTGGGCCTATCCATCTGTTAGAAAATAACCAAAATCACCCTAACAACACATCCACATCTTAACAAAGCATCACAATATATATCAGTAACATTAATATCAACATTACAAGAATTACATCATCCACAGTGGTATCCTGACATGAACTGTACATATTTAAATCATAACACATAGAAAGTACCTTTCGAACCACAACCATTTGGTTATACAAACAAGTGAGAATATTTTCTTTCCACAACACTCTCAGCCTTCGAGTTGACCTCCTTGACTCACAGACTTGGCCATAATACTTTGACGGAGGCAATCGCAACTTCTAGATTTATCTAATAAGGATGACAATTAAGTACATCTCATAAGCCGATTACCCATTAACTTCACCTTCCATAGCTTCCACCGGAATGATACACAAACAATTCCCAACTACCTTCTCGGACATAGACACATGAAACACCGGGTGCATGGAGAACAATGATGGGGGACATCATACGCATAGCTCGGCCTATTTCCCTCAAGATTCCAGAAGGCCCAATGTGTACTACACCAACTTCATCTACAACCTTCGTGCACATTAGTCTACCTCGGCACCACAAAACCTTAAATTCCTTGGTGAAATATTACGGGTCCTTCCATACTAGGATTCTTAACATGATAAGAAGTTTATGTTATGAGATATTTTAGTCGTATGATAGTTGTGTGTTAAATACGCTGAAAATTAGGTCAAATGTAGCGGAGCTTTTCACCCAATATACTTGGAACAACAGGATGAGAAACATACCAAATCGAATATCTGCGAGTCTAGTATCTAATGCATTAAACCGTCATTGATAAGACATCGGAGTAGAGAGATATTCGCATCATCGCAAGACCATGAAAACAGCTCTCAATTGGATCCACTTAGGCAGTGGACGATCCTTGAACATTTTAAAGGGATTGGACGGCTCATTTTCTGTCATTCTCGACCAAGGACAGTTCCCAAACTCTCTCAAAACCTCTCTAACAGTTCTCCAAGGTTCCAAATCGAATCGAAGGTGGTTTTACCTAAACCTAACTTAAAAAGTTAGCCTAAGTGAAGAAGAGAGTCTTTATTGTGTTGTGTTGTTATCATATTGTTTTAGCAACCACAATACAAGCCTGACCCCTTTGTTTGAATTGATTATCTGTTTGAATCTTTTTACCTCTCTTGAGAACTTGAATTTGTTATGAGCTTGTTAAAAGCTAAGTAGAGGTGTGGTTGAGTTTTTGAGTGGAACTGTAGAAAAGAGAGAAAGGTGCACTATTTTGAAGAAAAGTGAGAGCCACCCTTGGGGAATTGGTAAAAGACGAAAAATTGTTTGAAAAAAAAGGAACAAAAGATTTCAGTACTTTGAAAAGAAAAAAAAAGAAGAGTTTGTATATGTATTAGGAAGAAAAAAAAATGATTCCTTGCTAGTGGTAGATTTCATCCTTTTTTGCTTAATGAAATTGGGAGTGTAATGTTATTATGAATGTTGGGGTTTGGTTTAACATAAGTGTGGGGTTGAATTGTGAAATTGTAAGTATTAAAGTCCTCAGGGTGGTGTAGTCACTATTATTCAAATTGTATCCTATACCTCCCGCAGCCTACATTGCAACTGATTTAAGTCCTACTTGATCCTTGACTGAATGAGCTCAATTAGTAGAGTATTACACTATTGGCAAGCCTATGGTACGTCTTCTATGGCACATGAACTTTAATTCGAAGAATGAGTGAATTGATTTTATATGGAGTTCATATTTTTTCTTGAAATTTATTATGTGTAGAACTATTCTCTGTCTTTAGTGTGAGGGCACTCGATTGTGAAAAATGCATGGTGTTTTTTAGTCGAGTCTTGAGGCTAGGATGTTATGGTATGGTGCTTAGTCTTCTTTAAATATTCTTGGTGTGATGAGTTAGCAAAGTTGTGTGATGAAAAGGTCGTCTCAAATTGAAGTGTAATTTGATTGCTCGAGGACGAGCAATGGTTTAAGTTTGAGGTGTTGATGGTAGGCTAGGAACAGGCGTTTTTAACTATATTTCGCACTCTAATTACTACACTTTGATTTTATTTGAGACTAATTGTTAGTACTTTGTACTTATTACGTGTGTTATTTTGTGTAGGATGTGATTTCGAGTTTTGAAACAATTGAGAGCTAAAATTGATGAATTGGAGCTTTGAAGTATGAGTAGAAGCCCAAAGAATTAAGACAGGATCGTGTTTAGGATTCGAGGACCAAGTATGGATGTTACAAATTTAGAAAAAAATAATTACTCTGGAAAAAAATACACTATCGCGCCGTGGGACACGGGGTGCTAGTGCAAAATTCCTACAGAGTGAAATACTTAGCTCTCTGAAACACCCCATGTGCGCGGCGCATGGGGAGGCACGCTAGTACAAAATAGTGCCCAGCTTTTCCCACTTCGGCTTGGAAAGGATAGTTTTATTCGGGCTCGTTCCTACATGGTATAAATATACCAAAAACATGATTTTTAGAGAATTTTTGACATGGGGAGATTTTGGAGAGCATTGGAGGATTCAAGACACAAGATTTCATCTTCCTTCTACCAATACAATACACAAGTTTGGATTGTAATGTTAGATTAATGTTTTCTTATTTTTTTAACTCTATTTGTGATGACTTTCTCCATATCTATGGAGTAGTTTACCTTAGGGTTTGACATGATTTGGTGACTTGGTTATTGTTTATGGATTTGACTGTTATTCAATTGCTTGAATTTATTGGAGGAGCTTTAATATTAGTTGTGATTTTATTCTTTATAGTGTTTAATCGAAAGAGGGACATCTTATTGAACATTATTGCAGCGTATGCCTTAGTTTATTTTGGTGATTCTTTGAAGTAATCGAGAGAGCTTTTTGAGTTACAGTTCAAATTAAGATTGAGAAATATTTACGAGAAGTTTCTCTTAGATCATTCCTACCAATAGATTCTTGTAAGTTTCATCGCACTTCACATTAGTTTATATGAAAAAGTTAGATTTAATCGAGAGAGGAATTTGAATCGGAAGTATAAGCTAATAACCTATTGAATTCGTGAGAATCGATAGAACCATAGGAGTAAAATATAATAGTGTCACTCTCAGAATAGCAGTGTTGCACCTATTATGTCAAAACCCTTATTCTTCATCTTGATAATAACCCATTGCTCTACTCTCTAGTTCTATGTGATCAATTACTAATTGCTTTAAGTTTAGTTTGTTAGTTTAGTATTAATTATCCCAAATCAAAGTGTTGATCTACCTGAATAGAGTTTAAGCCATAAATTACTTGAATATTGTTTAAATCCATTCCCAGTGGAGACGATAATTATACTATATTATCTTTGGCTAGCGAGCATCAATTTTATTTTGTGTTTTGCGCTCGTCAATTCTCCCCCGAACATTCATACTCGAACGTGCCAAAACTCATTCCAAATCTACCAAATCACTGCATAACTCATCCTGCAAGTATCCAGGGGTGATCTCATGTCACGTAAAACCATATAAGTCCATTAACACAACCTGGACTAAAGATTCTTCCTGTAACCTTAACCTACAAGTCTTCAAACTGAATTCCAAAATCTGGAATCCCCTATAGGATCTGATTCTGGTATATATACAGTGTATCAATGTGAACTTGTTGTACCAAGCCATAAGTATTCTTTCAAGATGTAACCACACGACATGCCGCAGAACTCATATGCCCATACTGATATCTTCCAACTCCAATGGCTACTCATTACAAAACCAAGTACTGGTAGTATGCCTTATGATTAATAAAACCTCGTTCCAAATCTTTGCAATGCTGCAATAAAGTGAGAAATGTGTCAGAATTCATAATCATCTATCAATACATCAAGTCAAGGAGTTCTCTCATCCGACAAGAACCACTACCAAATTCTGAGCGGATTAGTGACATTCTTCTTCCAAACATACATATATAAATATGATTGCACTTATTTTTGATCCAACATCCTTGTCTCACCCAGTAAAAATTGCTTGACCGGCAGGCCATATCAGATACCATCAAGAACCTCATATGACATGATCCGTACACCAAACAACAACCTCTTAAGTATGATCACTAATGGGAATGGAACCCAAGTACGAGAACTACCCAACAAGTATAGCAGATATAGAAACAAAAACATAATGCAATGGCCTCATCCCACGAAAGAGAAGCAAAACACAAAAATTAAGCCCAAGGAACTATATCCATCATAACTCCATTGCGGCCCACAACCCGATCCAAATTCCCATAGCAGTGTGCCACCTGATCCACACATGTACCCATGGCGGCGTGCCACCTGATCCACAACGATCTCATCAATAACTATTGGGCCATAATTCTCGTACTCTCAAATACAGGTGTATCAACAACAAGCGCGTAAGGTGCATAGACATAACCATAGGGAGGCAGATAGCATAATGCCCTACAAAAAGGAAAGCACATCTATGGTGCAATAAGCAAATCAACATCTCAAGAGCCATCCCCCTCATATAACGCCACAAGGCCTAAATAGGGCCGCAACATGCGTGTGAATAGTAGAATAGATCAGGGCATAAATAACATCCATTATGCCCGATGATACCCCCATAGAAAGATGTTGTGTTGAATAAGAAAATCCAATCCAGTGTAGGTTGTACAATCTCATTAGGCTACCAATGGGCCTACAAACCGATTCGCATCATTCCAAAATAGCAAAATAGCCTTCCAAAAGTCCTCAACGACTCTATCCATGACACATATAATCATCTGTAAAATCCTGAACATACTTCCACGATCTGCAACCAGAGAAACAATATGCCTCTTAGAAATAAAATCTCCAACCTCTGAGCCTATCTGAATGTCCATACATGATCTCTAACCTTCTCACTTAAATGAGTGACAATACACTCACGTCATAATAAATACTCCACAAATCTCCCACATCAACTAAGAAATTAGGACACTGGAAATTATTGGCATGCTATTTATGTAGTAATAGTCAAGCATCTGCCAACATAATGCATCTTTCACACCACATACCCTTCTTAGGTGATACAAGATATTGCTGGCATACCCTTAAACATACCAAATCTGATCGCAATTATTTTTGGATCCAACATCCTTGTCTCACCTAGTAAACACTGCTCGATCGGCAGGCCATATCAGATATCATGTATTGCAAAATAGTGCTCACCACGAACGGGACTCCATGTATTGCAAATCGGATAATGTACAAGGGCTCACCATGAAGTCTCCAAAATAGTGCTCATACTCAACTCAGTGATACCTGCTAATATCAGTGTCATAACATTCACAAAATGTGCAAAAGTGTAGTATGAGTACAAAACTACAGTACTCAGTAAGTATCAAGTCTATCCTCGAAGAATTAGTGGTGAGGAGTCGTCATCGACACTCACTATCCTTTCAATAATCAAGTAAAACATAATTACAATATAGAAATAAGCATGCTATCATAAAATAAATACAACATCTCAAAGAAACATATGTTGTACATAACTTAGGCACTCTTGACAGATAAAAGAGCAATTAAGATATCAACGCCTCTATCATCATACCAAGACATGATTCATGTCAACAACAATTATATCAAATCACTGCATGGGTAAAACATATGCATGCATGCATGCATAAGATCTAAATATCAATGTGTCTAAGAGCCAATGCATAATTCTAAGCTACCAATGCATTCCCTGATCCAATTTAACATATATAAGAGCCAATGAATAAGTCTAAGCTTCCAATGTATGCCCCTAATCCAATATCAAAAACTCACAATACAAATCCATATGCCCGACATAGGTCACGTGTCCAACAAGCACCAAAAGAATCACGGGTGCCTATGCTAACAAGGCCCAAGGTAACATGGGTAATCACCTGACTCCAGAGGGATGGAATAATATCCAAGCGTCGATCATTTTATAATTAATGATCATCAATTTAATGTTGTGGTTTGCAATCCGTTCCAATAATATCATCATTCCAATCATAATACCATCAATAGTCGATAACCAATATCCACTCATACTGTCCTTAGCGTCAAATTCCTCTTCCGCAAGGTCCAACTTTCTAACTCATGCATATGTATATAAAATGATGTAATAAAAGGGCATTAGATATTATAATTAGAATGCAGATAAAAAGCTTATATACCTAAAGATGGCTATGAAAAATCATGTAACTTAATTTATCACAAAGGCGCAATAAGCTATTTAGCATGTTCTAGCTTATTCATGTTATTTATCATGGGTCAATGTAATGACCCAGCCTATTGTCTCATGTATTTGAGCCCTATTTCCTCTATTTGATATTCCTCGTATATGTTTCGTTGTTATGTGACTAACAAGTACGGTTGGTTTAGTTTCGGGAAGGTTTTGGAGTGAACTGGCTTATTGCATCGTTGTGATTATGGCATATGTGGGCATGTTGGGCGGATTGTTTGTGGTGTTTGCATGATGTTTTTATTGTGCGATTGTGATTGATATTGTTATTATTGTCGGGTGTGGAGCAATAAGGGTATATATTACTATTATTGTCGGGTGTAGAGCAATAAGTGTGGATATTGTTATTATTGTTGAGTGTGGAGCATTAAGGGCGAATATTGTTATTGTGACAAAAATGTGGGTACGAGGTATAATATAGTTGTGTTTCTATTTGATGACTTGTTGTTAAAACTAGACCTTTATTTGCTTTGTGTAATGACTCGGCCGGTCGTTTTGAGAATTTAAGTCTCGTTCGGCGGCATAAGGCCCTGAGCAGCTTCGTATTATGTGTATTGACTTGCGTGCGTGGTTGAATTCAGTTACCGGATGATTCAGAGTGATTTAGGACACTTAGTCCCTAAAACGGAAACTTAAGCCTTAGGATTTTGACCATAGTTGGAACTGTGTGAAAACGACTCCAAAATGGAGTTCTAGTGGTTCCGTTAGCTCTGATGGGTGATTTTGGACTTAGGAACGTGTCCGGATGGAGAATTTGAGGTCTGTAGCTGATTTAGGCTTGAAATGGCGAAAGTTGAATTTTCGGAGATTTTGACCGGAAGTGGACTTTTTGATATTGGGGTTGGAATGCGATTCTGAGAGTTGTAACAACTTTTTTATGTTATTTGGGACTTGCCTACAAAATTTGACGTCATTCCGGGATGATTTGGTAGGTTTCGGCACGAGTTTTAGAAGTTGGAAGATTTGAAAGTTCATAAGTTTGATTCTTGGTGTGATTCGTAGTTCTGATGTTGTTTGACGTGATTTGAGATCCCGAGCGAGCCCGTGTTAAGTTATGGAACATGTTGGTATGTTTAGACTGGGTCCCGGGGGCCTCAGGTGTGTTTCGGATGGGCTACGGGCCATTTTCTTCTATTTATGAACTGTTGTTTCTGTCTTTCGGTGTTCTTCTTTGCGATCGCGAAGTGCCTTTCGCGTTCGCGAAGTCTTACTGCTGACCACCTCATATTCCCTCTTCGTGTTAGCATTCAAGCTCTCGCATCCGCGAAGGTCTGTCATTTTCCTTCTTCACATTCGCATCCTTCCTTCCGCGTTCGCGTAGTAGAAACCAGGCCCTGAGCGTTGGTGATCATTTACCTTTCGCGTTCGCGTGTCCTCTTCGCGTTCACATAGGTTCCTATCCTTTGTGCTTTGTGTTCGCGTCCCTTTGCTCGCGTTCGCAAAGGATGTTCTGTCAGCCTCCACTTTTCTTCTTCGCAACACGATCACCCTTCCGCGTTCGCGATGCTTTAAGACCTGGGCAGAATAAATAGTACTCTATTCCAAGGGTTTGCCATTTTCACCATTTGTGGAGTTCTAGAGCTCGGTTTTGAGCGATTCTTTGTGAGGTTTTTAAGCAAATCGATTGGTCAAGTTTTCTTCACATAGAATTTATTATATTCCATGATTTTATCTTTATTTTTATCATTTAATTTGTGTTTTGAGTTGAGGAAAATTGGGATTTTTGAAAACAACTTTCAAAATGAAAAATCATGATTTGAGGGACAAAATGGTATCGGAATTTGATAAATTTAGTATGGTTGAACTCGTATCGGAATGGGTGTTCGGGTTTTGTGAAATTTATCGGGTTCCGATGTGTGGGCCCGGGAGTCGACGTTTGGGTCGATTTATAGATTTTGATAAAGATTGAAGCTTTATGATCCGGAATAGTTTCTTATGAGTTTTATTTGTGCTTTGAAGTTTTTTTGATTAGATTTAAGCCGTCCGGAGGCCATTTCACCGAGGAGTTCATTTTTGAGTATCGGTCTATCTTCTTTGAGGTAAGTATCTTGCCTAACTTCGTGTGGGTGAACTATCCGTTAGGATTTGAGTTTTCTATGCTAATTGTAGTCTGTGTACGCGAGGTGACGAGTACATGCTCGGACCTATTTGTGGAAAATTGGAATTTTAGGGTCCTTAGGCCCTTGTATTCACTAAATATGCAGTTGTTCTTGTTATGATTACGCTTCTTAATTACTAGTTTCTCCTCTACCTACTTAATTAGAATTAATTTCTTCATGATTCACTCTTATTGCTTATTTGATTCATATGTGCCTTACCTGAAATTGTTATCTTTCTATTTCCATGTTATCCTTTCCCTAACTGCTTATCTTTACATGAACTTATTACTATCTCTTCTGTAATTGTTCAGCCTTAATTGAGGTTTTGGTTACCTTTCCGCTGAATTTGTTGTATCTTTTTCCTAATTGCCTAACCTTAAAGAAGTTAGATATCCTATATTTTGGTTGATTTATCCTTATTTGGAATTATTCGACTTGTGTTAGATTCCTCATTGTCGAACTGTATATTGTGGATCATTGTTACATAGTATTTCCTTTCTTGTTGAGATGTTCTTATTATGACTAGCACTACCCGATTGTGGCTACTCCTTGTGAATTAGTTCCTCTGTTTCTTTAAGTTCTGGAATCTCTGAGTTGACTTATTTGTTGTACCCTTGTATTATTGTCAATGTTGCAGTTGTACTTGTTTTTGTGATGCACGAGGTTTTTGCCGTGCGATTGTTGTTATTGTGATGCACAAGGTTTCTGTCGTGCGGTTGTTGTTATTGTGATGCATGAGGTTTCTGTCGTGCGAGTGTTATTGGGTTGCACGAGGTTTCTGCCGTGCTATTATTACTATTGATATTTGCACATGCGGCGTGACAAGGCGGGATATATATATGTGGGTTGCGCATGTGGCGAGACAAGGTGGGAACATTATTATGAACGTGGGGCGAGACAAGGCGGGCATTTATTTTACTATTGCACACAGGGCGAGACAAGGTGGGTTGTGTCAGGGATTGATTTGTGATGACTTGTGATGGCCTGGGGGCATTCTTGTTGTTGATACTTGTGTAGGGGTACACTTACCTGTGTGAGATTTATCTTGTGGAAAGTTTTGTGAAAACATTCTACGTGATGTCTATTTCTTTTCCTGTACTTACTAGCTGGTATGAACTATGTCAGGACACTTGTACAAGCATACACGTGGTTGAGCACTCTTATCGGTTTGGAAGTTTTCTTGATATTGTTGAGTATAGATGAACACCCTTGTTTACTTGCCTTCTATGTGAGAATGGCTCTATTTGGCATGTGAGTCGTCAGTGCGGTTATGAAGTGTAATGAGAGAACATGATGCCAAGTGTTAGGGTTCAGGTATTGGAATCCGTGAGTTGTGAATAGTATGAGGTTCGGTAGCTCGTTGAGTTTATTGACTAAAACCCGGTGTGAAAGCTGTCGTATTGTTGAGTTGTTACATGTCCTTTCTTTATCTGTGATTATCGGACTTAGGTTGTGTTTCAGTTCATTCTTCTATGTCATTATTATGGTGTTCCGCTAATAGTTGTTGTTTTCCTTCCCTATTGAAATTACCGTATTAATTGCCACTTCACGTATTCTTTATGTAGATATCATACTCTGTTGGTTCTATACTTATACTTGTTCAGGTCATTTAGTCTAGTAGGTGTCTTGACTGTTCCTCGTCACTACTCTACTGAGGTTAGTCTTGATACTTACTGGATACCGACGTGGTGTGCTCATACTACACTTCTGCATATTTTTGTGCAGATCCAGGTATTTCATAGTCAGTTGATCATTAGCTAGCTATGCGGACTGTTGCTGTGGAGACTCAAGGTAAACCTGCTACTACATTCGTAGGCTTCAGAGTCACCTTCTGATTTGTATTCACTCTGTTTACTTTATTTCTAACAGTTGTATTTAGAAAATTGTAACAAACTCTGTAGAGCTCATGGCTTGTACTATCGGTTTTGGGAATTGTAAATTTTATAGAGACTTCCATTTCAAAAAAATTTAGATGTTATTTAATTATTGTTGTTATTCAGTAAATGTTAGGCTTACCTAGTCCCTAAGACTAGGTGCCATCACGATACCCAACAGAGGGAAAATTGGGTCGTGACACTTTGAGTTGTTATCACATGTTCTAAAGAGATTGTTGATATTATTGTCCATTATACATTCTATTTCCAATTATTGCTATATTGCACAGTTTATTCGACTAATGAGTATCACATGATATGAACCCCGTCACTACTTTACCAAGTTAGTATTCACACTTACTGGGCACCGATAGAGACTGAGTGCTTGCATTGACTACGAGGATTCAAGGTAGAGCTGCATGACCTTCGCAGTCCCTTCGAGTCCTATCCTTACATTTTATTATTATTTTGATATCCGAACAGTATTGTATTTTGAGAAATGCTTATGTATTCAGTAAGAGCTCATGAATTTGTACTACCTAGTTTTGGCAAGTTGTATTAGGCATTGTCATTTTATCCATGTTTTAAATCTATTTCCACTTTTATAATAAATTCTGTCTTATTATATCATGCTGTTGATTTTATGTTGTTATGTGATTGGCTTTCCTAGTCTTAGAGATTAGGTGCCATCACGACCCCTATGGTGGGATTTGAGTCTTGACAAGTTGGTATCAGATCCTAAGTTCATAGTTTCTATGTGTTATACGAAAGTTTAATGGAGTCTTATAGATCAGTACAGAGATGTCTGTACGTATCTTTGAGAGTCTACCGAACTGTTATGAAAACTTCACTTTCTTTAATTCTTTATCGTGTGGATTTGTTCATTCCAAAGCTTGAATCTTTACTCATCTATTCTGTCACAGATGGTGAGGACACATTTTGTTGGATTAGCTGAGCAGGCATCAACGCCCTTGTTAGAGCCGTAGGAGGCCAGGGCCAAGGTAAAGTCTGAGGAGGGGCACATGCCACAGCTAGAGCACCTGCTACAATAGCTGTGGTGGAGCCACACTTAGCTCTAGTTGAGGAGCAGGAGCATGTATCATGTTGAGCAGGTGGGGCCTGCTCGGGCACCTGAGGAGCCTATTGCTACACCGGAGCTCCAAGAGACCTTTGCACACTTCGTGAGTATACCCCAGGCATGGTTGATTGCGATTGCACCAGCTACTTCACATGCTGAGGGAGGTGCTCAGACTCTCGCCGACCATACACAAGAGTAGCTGGACCATTATTATCAGACATCGAGTGTTATGCTAGTATAGTTAGTAGTTGCAGTTCATCCCGAGGTAGGACCAGTTGTGTTTGCTGAGGGGCTAAAGAGTTTGGAGAGGTTTCATAAATTTCATCTTCCCAGTTCAGTAGAGGGCCTTCCAAGGATGCACATGGTTTCCTGAATTAGTGTCATCGCATTTTGCGTACCTTGGGTGTGTTGGAGTTGAGCTGGATCGACCTTACTACCTTTCAGTTGACGTGGCTCGCATACAGATGCTGGCATACTTATGAGGTGAGTAGGCCAGCTGGCGCAACACAACTTACATGGTCCCTATTCCCTAATCTTTTCCTAAGGGAGTTTATTCCACAGACCTACAGGAACGTGTTGCATAGTGAGTTTGAGCATTTTTACTAGGGGAGTATGACTGCGTTTAAGTATGTTATGAGGTTTACAGAGTTATCTACCTGCTTTGGTTTCCACTGAAAGAGAGGGGGTCCATAGATTTACTAAAGGACTCACCTACAACCTTAGATTTGGGATGGTACGAAAGCTTGAGATGGAGACCGCATTTCATTAGGTTCTGGAGATTGCTAAGAAGTTAGAGCGTATCTGCGGACAAGAGATGCAAGATAGGGAGGCTAAGAAGCCTTGTTGTCCGGGAGGATTTAGTGGTTTCTACTCTACGGCTAAGACCCATCATGGAAGAGGCTTTGTTAGTCAACCGGTTCTGTATGCACTTAAGGTTTCCCGTAGTGCTCCAATTAGCCATGGATCTCCAAGAAATTGTACCGGGCAGCTATCTTTTAGTGCACCTTATATATGGGGTTCTTACAACGGTCATTCCAGTCGTCGGGGCAAGCGTAGCACTAGCATCCATGCCAACAGAGAGTTTGTTGTGAGTGTGGTGATACAAGGCACATTATGAGAGACTGTCTTAGATTTAGGAAGGGTGGACCCCAGCAGGGTACTCAGGCTATGATTCTCGCTTAAGATGCTAAGCCACATACACAGTCAGCTAGAGGGGGGCTAGGCGGGTAGAAGTCATCCTTGATGGGGAGTCCATTCTCGTTATTATGCTTTCCCTATTAGAACTGAGGCAGTTGCATTAGATACAATCATTATAGGTATCCTTCCGGTCTGTCATACAGATGCATCCGTTTTATTTGATCCGGGTTCTACTTATTCGTATGTGTCATCCTACTTTGCTTCATATTTACATATGTCTCGTGATTTTATAGATACTCTTGTTTATGTTTTTACACTCATTGGGAATTCTATTATGGTAGACTATGTCTATTGTTCTTGTTTGATCACTATTGGGGACTACGAGACTGGGGTTGATCTTCTGTTCCTTAATATGGTGGATTTTAATGTTATTTTGGGTATGAATTGGTTATATATGTACCACGCAATTCTTAATTGTCACCCTAAGACTGTTACGTCACCTATGCCACTGATTGAGTGGAGAGATTCCTTAGGGCATAATCCTAGTAGTGTTGTTTCTTTACTGAAGGCCCAACGAATGGTTGACAAGGGGTGCTTTGCGTACTTGGCCTTTGTTAGTGTGTAAGTGTCGATACTCCCACAGTTGATTCATTCCCCGTGGTGAGGGAGTTTCCATATGTTTTCCCTACATACCTACCGTGCATGCTACCCGATATGGATATTAATTTTGGTACTGACTTGGCACCGGGAACTTAGCCTGTATCTATTCCACCTTATGGCATGGCTCCAACAGAGTTGAAGGAATTGAGGGAGCAGATGCAAGAATCGCTAGATAAAGATTTCATCATGCCGAGTGTGTCACCTTGGGGTGCCCGATTCTATTCATGAAGAAGTAAGACGATTCCATGAGAAGGTGCATTGACTATAGGCAATTGAACAAGATTACCATCAAGAACAAGTATCCACTTGTGCATATGGATGATTTATTTGATTAACTTCAGGGTGCTAGGGTGTTCCCAAAGATTGACTTAAGATAGAGGTACCATCAATTGAAGACAAGGGCTTCATACACTCTTAACACGGCCTTTAGGACCCGTTATGGGCATTATGAGTTCTTGGTGATGTCTTTTAGGCTGACCAGTGCCCCAACAACTTGCATGCACTTGATGAACAGCGTATTTCGGCCTTATCTGGATTTCTTTGTTATTGTGTTTATTGATGATATATTGGTGAATTCCCATAGTAGGGAGGAGCTCGAGCAACATTTAAGCATTGTGCTTCAAACACTAAGGGAGAAGAACTTGTATGTTAATTTCTCCATGTGTGAGTTTTGGTTATACTCGGTGGTATTCTTGGGCCACGTGGTATCCGCTGATGGGATCAAGGTGGATCTGAAGAAGATTAAGGCAGTTCAAAGTTGACCTAAACCTTCTACCGCTACTGAGATTAGGAGTTTCCTGGGTTTGGCATGTTATTACCGTCGTTTCGTAGAGGAATTTTCATCTATTGCAGCCCCATTGACTAAGTTGACCCAGAAGGGTGCTCCGTTCAGGTAGTCGGATGAGTGTGAGGAGAGCTTTCAGATACTCAAGAAAGCCTTGACTAAAATACCTGTGTTGGTTTTGCCTTTAGGATCAGGGTCATATATTGTTTATTATGATGCTTCGCGGGTTGGCATTGGGTGAGTGTTGATGCAGGACGGTAGGGTGATTGCCTACGCATCGCGCCAGTTGAAGCCCCACAAGAAGAACTACTAGTTCATGATTTGGAATTAGCAGCTATTGTACTCGCGCTCAAGATATCAAGGCACTACTTATATGGTGTGTCTTATGAGGTGTATACCGATTATCAGAGTCTTCAACATCTATTCAAATAAATGGATTTGAACTTGAGGTAATGGAGGTGGTTGGAGCTATTGAAAGCCTATGATATCACAATTCTTTATCATCCGGGGAAGGCCAATGTGATGGTCGACGCCTTGAGTAGGAAGTCGAGAGTATAGGGAGTCTTGATTTTATTATCGTTAGGGAGAGGCCTTTGGCTATGGATGTTCAGGCTTTGGCTAAAAAGTTTGTGAGGTTGGATATATCAGAGCCTAGGAGGATTCTTGCTTGTGTTGTATCCCAGTCATCTTTATTTGAGTGCATCAAGGCTCATTAGTATGATGATCCCCATTTGCTTATTCTTAAGGAGACGGTGCCGAGGTGGTGCCAATGAGGTGACTATTGGTAATGATGGTGTGCTACGGCTTCAGGGCCGGATTTCTTTTCCAAATGTTGATGGGTTGAGAGAGTTGATTCTTGAGTAGTCTCATAGTTTGCGGTATTCTATTCACCCGAGTGTTGCGAAGATGTACCGTGTTTTGAAGCAATATTATTGGCGGCGAAGGATGAAGAAGGATATTGATGAGGATGTTGCACAATGTTTGAATTTTTAGCAATTTAAGTATGAGCATCAGATCCTAGGTGGTTTGTTTCAGAGGCTACATTAACCAGAGTGGAAGTGAGAGCGTACCACTATAGATTTTGTGGCTGGGTTGCCATAAACCTTGAGGCGATTTGATGATGCGTGGGTCAATGCGGACAGACTGACCAAGTCTGCATATTTCATTCCGGTCATGACTTCCTACACTTCTGACTAGTTGGCTTAGATTTATCTTAGAGAGATTGTTTGCCTTCATGGTGTGCCTGTTTCTATTATCTTGAATCGAGGCACTCAATTTATATCACATTTTTGGAGAGTTGTGCAACGCGACTTTGGCACAAAGGTGGAGTTGAGTACTATGTTTCACCCTGAGATAGACAGAAAGTCTGAGCGGACCATTCAGGTCTTGGAGGATATATTGAGTTCCTGCATCATTGATTTCGGAGTCCAGTGGGATGACTTTCTACCGCTAGCAGAGTTTGCCTACAACAACATCTACAAGTCGAGTTTCCATATGGCTCCATATTAGGCCTTATATTCGAGGCGATGCCATTCTCCAGTTGGTTGGTTTGAGCCTGGCGAGGCTAGGCTATTGGGCATAGATTTGGTTCGTTATGCTTTGGAGAAGGTAAAATCTATCCAGGAGCGGCTTCATATAGCGCATTCCAAACAAAAGAGTTATACTGATAGGAAGGCTCGTGATGTGGTATTCATGGTGGGTAAAAAGGTTCTTTTACCCATGAAGGATATGATGAGATTTGGGAACAAAGGCAAGTTGAGTCATCGGTATATTGATTATTCGAGGTGTTGTACAGAATTGGTGAGGTGGCCTATAGGATTGCCTTTCCATCCAGCTTATCGGGAGTTCATCCGGTATTTCATGTTTTTAGGCTTCAGGTCTGGTGTTTCGCACCTACGAAGTTTGGTCCACAGGTGTGAATGCACAGAAGCGGACACAGGGGCGCAAAAGTGAAGTCTTGGATGGGCTGGCCAGTCCGCATCTGTGGAGGACTGAGCGCAGAAATGCTCACGCAATCACGTAGAACTGTCCGCAGAAGCGAGTGTGCTTCACAGGAGTGGAAGGTCGGGGGAGTTAGTAAATTCAATGATGCGAGACATTGTATATAGGAGCAAGCTCGTAGAAGCTATAATTTTGTCTGTAAAAGCGAAATCACTGGGCATAATATAGTTTTCAAGGTTTTGGCTTATTGTATCACATTTTGAGATTGGGAGCTCGGATTGGGGTGATTTGTTACGCGATTTTTACCACTTGGATTGGGGTAATTTTTCTTGACTTGGATTTGATTTTATTTCATGAGTCCATATTTGATTTTGGTTTTTTCGTTGATGAAACTTAAGGTAGAAAATGGAATTTTTGTGAGTAAATTTTGGAGAGTGATTATTTAGGATTTTAACCCCGATTTGAAGTCGGATTTGGATGAAACTTGTAGATTTAGACTCGTGTTGGAGTGGGTGATCAGAATTTATGACCTTTGTCGGGTTTCGGGAAGCGGGCCCGGTTAATATTTTGGTTGACTTTTTGATAAATTAAATATTGGACCTTTATTACTTGTAATCAATTTTTATAGCCATGTTTAATGTTATTGAGTTATTGTTTTTTCTAGAGGCAAGGCGTTTTAGAGTATTGATTTGGCTTGTTTGAGGTACGTATTTTGTCTAATCTTGTATGAGGGAATAACCCTTAGGCTTGTTCCATATTTGTCTAATTGTGATGTTATGATGCGGTGAATATGCAAGGTGACGAACACAAATACGGATGCTATATATGAAAAGTGACCGGATTGGACTCTAGGTCTCTACTATGCCTTGATTTGATTGTGTACTCTCTTTGTTACATGTATAATTCATTGTATGACTATGTGAGCTTACCCTTTTTTATGCTAGAGGTCATGTTTTAGGATTTTTCATTTCATAAATTGGTCGAGTTGGGCAATTTAAGATCATTTGTAATTTGATTTAGCCATAATCATGCTTTATATGTTGAACCCTCATCTGCATTTATTTATTTTCATGTCCTTATGCACTTTGTTGATAAATTATGAGGACATGCCTCTTATTATAACTTAGCTTATTTAATCCTTGTGATTGTGGCATATGTAGGCACGTTGGGCATATTATTTGGGGTGTTGGCACGAGATTTTTGTCGTGCAATTGTGTCACGACCCAAACCAATGGGCCGCGATGAGCACCCGGTACATTACTCAACCGAGTACCAACATAACATATCTTTCTTATTACATCATCATAGGTAAGTGGGCCATAAGGGGCGTCATGAGATAAACAGAGTAAACATGAGGGAATTACCCGACATAGAATGACCCAACCTGATATAAAAACTCATACATGTGACATACTGGCCTATAAGGCCAACATGATCATTTATAAACTCAAATCATAGGCCGACAAGGCCATACAAATACCTGTACACATGACATCTGTCTACAAGCCTCTAAGAATACATAATTGTCGTAAAGGTCGGGAAAGAGTCCCACCATACCAATCAGTACATGTCCTAATGATACTGACCAAATAGCAACTCCGGAGCAAATGGAGCGCACCAACATCTTCTGCTGAGCTGATAGCCTACTTGGAAGGCTCTCAACCTGTCTATCGGGACCTGCGGGCATGAAACACAGTGTCCCCAGGCAAAAGGGATGTCAGTACAAATGATGTACCGAGTATGTAAGGAATGAAAATCCGTAAACAATAGACATGAGAGAAACATGGAGTAAAAGACTCAACATGTATATCTGAATAGCTCTGTGAATCATTTAATATTATAATATCATGAATATGCGTATAAATGACATACCATGCATGGGTATATGCGTTCATAACATCATCAAGCCTCTGAGGGCATCCCATCATATCATCTCGGCCACTATGGGCATATCATCAATGTATACCAGCTGATCAGGTTGTAGTGCGTATATAACGCCATAACCTTTTCCCATATCCCATATACATATAATATATATGCGTATATAAATCCATATGGTCATGGGTCAATGTACATGTATAAATGCATGAAACGCATAAGAAATACGTTAATAAGATTTCTCGGAAAGCCATAAACATCAATATGCCTTTGGATAAACTTTATCAAATACGTATTTTTCTGGGATCCATGAACAGAAGATATAATAATAATTCACACGGGGAATCAAGAATGTAGGCATCTCTAATACTTCTATGAAAAGAGTTATTTATGAAAATTATGGATTTACTCGTTTGGTTTGTATCGTATTGATCATGCGAAAAGAAAGAAGGGATAGCCTTAACATACCTAAACCGATTCTCTTGACAATTTCTCTAACACATGTCTTTTTTGCGACGACCACGTAACGGCGAATCGAATTGGGGAAAAATCCATATGATATTCTTGAGAAAGATTGCACCGTACTCCCTTAGAATTGCAAAAATCCCGTTTCCATAACATTACGTAGTATAATTTCGTATGAAGTTTTTTTGGCTGGAGATCCGTTACATTTGTAGATGTAGAACACCACCATTTTGGTGAATTTGTTCAAAATTTTGGATGGCTTTTCTTGCTGAAGCAAATCGCGTTTTCTATTCCATATATTTGTGAATTTGAGACTTTTATTGCTTAGCCAAGATTCCTTCTAAGGTGCCATAACTTTTTCCTATTCTCTAAGTTATAATGGTTATTAAAAAGTATTTAAAGAATGACAATAATTTGAGAATATGAAAACAAAGTGATTGGGAAAGCATAAGAACAGTGGTCTTGGTTTGTAAGGAAATCTTTACGTCTCTCGTGTAAAGATTTGTGAGTCTTGGTTCTTAATGCTAATTCCAACAAGCTTTTCTTTGTTTTTAGCTTTGTTTATCAAATAAAGAACTAAACCAAGGTTGTTATCCAATGGCTCTTATGTGTAAACAAGGCCATTTATGTCTCATGACTCATCATGTCCATGTGGCAACCCCTAAAAATATCATTATCCACTTAATCCTTACTTAATACCACAATTATCCCCACAATTAATCAATTATCCACATAATTAAGAATTATCTCAATTTACTTAAAATACTACTCACTTTTAATACACATTATACACCTTACTATCATGGCCATGTGGTACCTTGGGTATTTTAGCTCGGGGCATATTTTATCCCTAAATGTCAAACTTCGACGAAATTCATTTTCTTCGATTTGCTTACCCTCTCACCTTCACGAATTTACTCGTCACTTGCTTGAAATAGCATAATTCTTATAATCTCAAAATAATCCCATTCCCGAACTTACGTCGATTAACTTACGATGAAATTTTAACATACGAAAATGCGGGATGTAATATCTCATTTCCGAGCCACTAATTTACTTATGGCATACTTTCACATACGAAAACATGGGGTGTAACATCATTCCCCCCTTTGGAACATTCGTCCTCAAATGTTGACTGATACACCTATCATTTTCATAACCCATAGCTCTTGCGAATACTTTAATACTCTCCTTGCCATTTAGGCAACTGTTCTGTGAATAAATCCAAATGCCAGGGCATTCCCCCCCTTTAGGCCTCTTTCTCACACCATGACTCGTGGTCGGAATCATTCCAATCTTGTAACTGTTGCTATCGTTTATCATGCAGCCTCTACGACTCTGACTTTGTAAGTGCGCCTATGAGACTCTTCTCTCCTTTTTCCTCCAGCTTTTAGCCAATCCCTAGGCATTATTTTGTGAACATATACAGAGTTTAATAAGATATCCCTCTGGGAATCTATAAGTACAATGATGTTCTTCGCTCGATACTTTGTTGAACTTACGAATATTGCTATATCTTATTTCATAGCATCCCAATGTGGCTCACATCACATGGGTATTTTAATTATATACATTTAATTAAATCCTCATCAAGTCATTACTCAATCGAAGGCCCAAACATCATCCTTTATCTATCACAAATACACCCTCATTCTACTACCAGGGCAGATTCCATCTCTTCTATATGCTACTAGTCTTAGACTCTTTTGAGTTCATTCAGGCTATACTGGGCTTTCTATAACTTAGAGAAACCATTAGCTCTCTTGTTTTCATGGGCTTAATCCCGAGGTCCATTATATTCACTTTCGCACTTGCCTTTTCTTATCCTTACTCCTATCTTCCTAAAACCTTGTTGCTTTACCATACTTTAGCTTGCGACCTACACATATCTATTTATACTACTCGCAACCTTCCTTCAACTTGCTTGCATTATAAATTTCCTTATGTCATCCCGGAACATCAAGCGAGACATCACATCGTCTCTAACTCTTCTTTACTCTCTTAATTAGGCTTCCCAATACCTAGAAACCATAGGCTGGAAAATATGCCATTGATGACACCGCTATCATTCCTAGATACTGAATCCCAGCGCTTCTAGCCTTCTATCCAAAATATGGACTATACGTAACCTTCTGCATGTGAGTATCTCGTACGTTGTTCACCTTTACCTTACATACCTTAAAATCTCGCATCACATCTTCTATCTCTTTTATGACTTACTTCCACATAGGTGTAATTCACATCCATAACTTGAAGCTCTATTATAATACTGGCAACTCTGGTGCATACACGATCTGGTAGAAGCTTCATACTGACTTCTTATGAGGCTGGTTTTATTCTAACTAGCTTTTTCGTAGGGCCGTTATAGAAAATGGTTGTTGTACTATCTCTCTTGAACCTCTGATATTAAGAGTGATTCTGCAATGTTCTCAATCATGATGTCTATAATTTTCTGGGTCCAATAATCAGACTCCTGATCTGCTTCGTTGATGTAACTCTTTAGTTTCCTCTTCCTTCTGATCAGTCTTTGTTTACGCTTTAGCTATCTTCCGATCTGCGGCTCCTGATATTAGTTATTACTTTAGTCTTTTATAGCCGCTATGGAATCTGTGATACCATCATCTAACAATTGTATCCCTCGTCTATGACTTGGACTCAATTCTTTCCTTTAACTTATACCGGAGTCTTCTACAGCTGTATGATTGTCAAACTATATGCCGCATGGATAATACTGCAAAATTTTAAACGCGTTCATAACGTAACTAACTCTGCATCTTTGATCGAATACTTCATTTCATTCCATCTCATCTTTCTTTAAATGTAAGCAATTGCTTTTCCTGGTCTTTTTGCACCCTTGTTGCGTGCATACTTAGCTTATCTTAGTTCCCATGCATGTCGAAATTTCCGTGCAACTCATATGATCTCGAATATTACTTTTGATTTTTCTTCCCGTTCCTTAGCCACGGTAGGTGCCACTTCCTCATGGAGTGCATACAATGTTGTAGTGAGACTGTTGTTTTTTATTTACATGACCATTTCCTCTTTAGGTCACTGTGCTTAGGTTGAAGCCTACTTCCTTATTTCCTCAGCTACTCTTTTGTTGTAGTACTTAGGGAAGACCTTCTGACTCTTGTAAAGTTACAAGCTTATCACATCGTATACTTGACGGAATGTTTGATGTTCTTCCCCGCCTATAATTATCCGTAGTTACTTATTTCCACGCTCTTGTGCTTGTAGGGTTGCTTCTGAACTAATATTTTGACTATCTTCTAGTGGCATTCTCTTTTATTTACCTTTAACTATCCCAACTCCTATCTGAATATATCTCAAGGATCACGATGTCATATCTGCGAGACTGAATACCCCATGTTGGGGTTCACTATGTTCATCTTGCACAATCTGTTGATTTGTCTGTGTCCTCTTATTTAGCCATAATTAGGCTCTTCCTGGATCAACTGCTAGCTATTCATTGGCCCATTCTTATATCAATATTCTGCGTAATCTTCTTGGGTTATCTCCTTTATCTTAACTTACGTCTCGCACATGCTCCTTATCTATTAATAAAATCTCGGGCAGGAACCCTTACTTCCTCTCCTTTACGTCATATCTACATAATGTTCTGGAATCATATCATATATGTAGGATTTGAATAAGTGCAATCTCATTCCTTTCTCATTTTTGTATCACATTCCTTTACCGTTCCGTAGTTACTAGAACCACTTAATTCTGACTTAATGTCACATCACTCAATATTCCCCCCTTTAGGGGAGTGCTAAGATTTAGAGTTACGACGATCTACCTATAGATGTTTTACCTCTTTATCTTTGGCGTCTTTTCACATCATCGATGACCCTTAGTCGCCTTGTGATAATTCTTCTGTACCAAGGATAACAAAATTCCTTATTCGCGAGGGTGACACTTAGTATAACTGGCACATACACTCCCTAAAGCTTAACTTTGCTCACATTGCTCGTTTTAGGAAAGAGTCTTCCTGAATGACCTTTAAAAGTTATTCTTCTTTCGTCTATTCTATTATCGCTGGAACACAATCTCTGAATTTCTCATGATGCCGACTATTATTAAATCACTCAGTCCCTAATTCATGTTTAGTTTATCTTGTTCACCAGCCCATTCTGATTTCCATTACTATG
Source organism: Nicotiana otophora (assembly GCA_000715115.1). Classification (NCBI taxonomy): domain Eukaryota; kingdom Viridiplantae; phylum Streptophyta; class Magnoliopsida; order Solanales; family Solanaceae; genus Nicotiana; species Nicotiana otophora. The sequence continues at coordinate 244,510 of AWOL01S0019333.1, read as the reverse complement.
GGGTCTAAATTTTCCTTCTGGTAGTCGCATTAGAGTCACAAACTTGTTTCTCAAAATGAGGATATGACTTTATGGCGTATACTCTTTTGTTATCTCAAGGCCTGTCACCTCTCATCTTTTCCTTCACTTGACTATAGGCTCTGTAATACTGTCATTTTCTTGATCTACCATTGTCATCCATGTATCACATCTTACTGATAATGCTTCATTAACCCTCTGCTTATTTTCCTGCAAACATTTCTGTCTATCACTTTATTCTGAAAACTTCAACAAGACATTCGTTTTCTTTTAGCTCCCCTTGCTCCATCCACTGGCTTTTCAGGTTACCTAACATCCTCTCTCTACTAGGGACGGGAGCCACATTAAGGTAATATATATCCCTTCAAGGCTTCCAGTGCCTGTCTTTGCAGTACTCATATCTAGCTGTACTATTTTAGAGTGTACCATCTCGGTATCTCACAAGGAGATCTATTAGCACATTTGCAATATCATTCGGAATGCCAGCTAACGCTAACAATCCATCCAACACTTTGGGTTACTTTAACCCCAGTTTGATCCTTATATCCCATACTTCTCTTAAACTATATTTGTTGGCTCCCATATGGCATAACTGATATGTACCTCTGTTACTGTTAAAGGTAACTCACAATGCTTATATTTTTCTGCCTGAGTTGAAAATACCGATCATCTTCATTAACTGGGTACCTCGTACCCTTCTTCACCTTGCTTCTTTTACTTGCTGAAACTTGTGTCTACCTTCCGATTCTCTTATTCCTTCTTACCGTAAGAGTGGATAGACATTCTTTCCTTAGGGATCCTTATCAAGATGCTTACACGTCTTAGTACACACATGATCTGCTGAATACCTCATATTTATCTATCATAAGCATGATGCAAAAATTGAGTTCCTCTTACTCAACTCTTCCACAGCTATATCTCTTACCAACCATCTTCCTGGATGCAGGCATCATCGTATTATGAATAAGATAGAGTTTAGGTAATTGAGTTCTTATAACTGAGCTCTACCACACGATCTAGAGTAAGAAGAAAGACTGATAGTCCTAAATGCCCTGTAGCCTCCTACTTATAAGTGTGGTGCACAACACACCCATAAACAAGACTCTACTAGACACGGCTTGTAGACTCCCTAGGACAGAACTGCTCTGATACCACTTTTGTAACGACCCAAACCGATGGGCCGCGACGGGCACCCGGTACTTTACTCAACCTAGTACCAACATAACGTATCTTTCTTATTACATCATCATAGGTAAGTGGGCCAGGAGGGGTGTCATGAGATAAACAGAGTAAATATGAGGGAATTACCCAACATAGAATGATCCAACCTGATATAAAAACTCATACACGTCACATACGGGGCCTATAAGGCCAACATGATCATTTATAAACTCAAAACATAGGCCGACAAGGCCATATAAATACCCATACATATGACATCTATCTACAAGCCTCTAAGAATACATAATTGTCATAAAGGTCGGGATAGAGTCCTGCCATACCAATCAATACATGTCCTAATGATACTGACCAAATAGCAACTCTGGAGCAAATGGAGCGCTCCAACATCTTCCGCTGAGTTGATAGCCTACTTGGAGGGATCTCAACCTGTCTATCGGGACCTGCGGGCATGAAACGAAGCGTCCCCATGCAAAAGGGACGTAAGTCCAAAGGATGTACCGAGCATGTAAGGAATGAAAATCCGTAAACAATAGACATGAGAGAAACATAGAGTAAAAGACTTAACGTGTATATCTGAATAGCTCTGTGAATCATTTAATATTATACTGTCATGCATATATGTATAAATGTCATACCATGCATGCGTATATGCATTCATAATATGATCAAGCTTCTGAGAGCATCCCATCATATCATCTCGGCCACTGTGGAAAAATCATCAACGCATACCAGCTGATCAGGTGATGGTGCGTATATAATGCCATAACCTTTTCTCATATCCCATATACAAATAATATACGCATATATAACGCCATCTGGTCATGGTCAATGTACATGTATAAATGCATGAAATGTATAAGAAATATGTTTATAAGATTTCTCGGAAAGCCATAAACATCAATATGCCTTTCGAATAAACTTTATCAAATACCTATTTTTCTGAGACCCATGAATAGAAGATATAATAATAATTCACATGGGGAATCAAGAATGTAGGCATCTCTAATACTTCTATGAATAGAGTCATTTATGAAAATTATGTATTTACTCGTTTCGTTTGTATCGTATTGATCATGCGAAAAGAAAGAAGGGATAGCCTTAACATACCTAGACCGATTTTTTTGACAATTCCTCTAACACACGTCTTTTGCAATGAACACATAATGGCGGATCGAATTAGGGAAAAATCCATATGATATTCTTAAGAAAGATTGCACCGTACTCCCTTAGAATCGCAAAAATTCTGTTGCTATATCATTACGTAGTATAATTTTGTATAAAGATTTCTTGGCTGGAGATCCGTTACATTTGTAGATGCAGAACACCTCCATTTTGGTAAATTTGATCACAATTTTGGATGGCTTTTCTTGCTGAAGCAAATCACGTTTTCCATTCCATATATTTGTGAATTTGAGACTTTTATGGCTTAGCAAAGATTCCTTCTAATGGTGCCATAACGTTTTCCTTTTTTGTAAGTTATAATTGTTATCAAAAAGTATTTAAAGAATGACAAAAATTTGATAATATGAAATCAAAGTGATTGGGAAAGCATAAGAACAGTGGTCTTGGTTTGTAAGGAAATCTTTACGTCTCTCATGTAAAGATTTGTGAGTCTTGGTTCTTAATGCTAATTCCAACAAGCTTTTCTTTGTTTGCAGCTTTGTTTATCAAATAAATAACTAAACCAAGGTTATTATCCAATGGCTCTTACGTGTAAACAAGGCAATTTATGTCTTATGACTCATCATGCCCATTTGTGCCACTTTGGCTTGGCTTAATGCCATGTGGCAGCCCCTAAAAGGATCATTATCCACTTAATCCTTACTTAATACCACAATTATCCCCATAATTAATTAATTATCCACATAATTAATTAATTATCCACATAATTAAGAATTATCTCAATTCCATGGTCATGTGGTACCTTGTATGGTACTAGTCCATCAATATCGGGTATTTTAACTCGGGTCGTATTTTATCCCAAGATGTCAAACTTTGACGAAATTCATTTTCTTCGATTGGCTTACCCTCTCACCTTCATGGATTTATTCGTCACTTGTTTGAAATAGCATAATGCTTATAATCTCAAATTAATCCCACTCCCGAACTTACATCGATTAACTTACGACGAAACTTTAACATACGAAAATGCGGGATGTAATATCTCATTTTCGAGCTTCTATCAATTTACTTATGGCATACTTTCACGTACGAAAATATGGAGTGTAACAGATTGTGACTGATATTGTTATTATTATTGGGTGCAGAGCGATAAAAGTGGATATTGCTATTATTGTCGGGTGCGGAGCGATAAGGGTATATATTGTTGTTATTGTTGGGTGTGGAGGGATTAGGTTGGATATTATTATTGTCGGGTGCATAGCGATAAGGGCGAATATTTTTATTGTGACAGAAATGTTGGTACAAGATATCATATGGTTGTGTTTCTATTTGATGACGTTTTGTAAAAACTGGACCATTATTTGCTTTGAGTTGTTATCACATGTTCTAAAGAGATTGTTGATATTGTCTTCCATTATACATTTTATTGCCAGTTATAGCTATATCTCACAATTTATTTGACTAGTGAGTATCACATGACATGAACCTCGTAACAACTTCATCGAGTTTAGTTTTGATACTTACTGATTACCTATGGTGGAGTACTCATACTACACTTCTACATATTTTTGCACATATTCGGTATTGGAGGTAGCGGACGTAGGGAGTGAGTACTTGCATTGACCGCGAGATTCAAGGTAGAGCTGCATGACCTTTGCAGTCCCATGGAGTCCCATCCTTACATTTATACTATTATTTTCCTTTCTGAATAATATTGTATTTTGAGATATCCTTATGTATTCAGTTAGAGCTCATGACTCTGTACTACCAAATTTTGGGAAGTTGTATTAGGCATTATCATTTATCCTTGTGTTAACTCTATTTCCGATTTTATATTAAATTTGTCTCATTATATCATATTTTACTGATTTTATATTGATAAGTGATTGAATTACCTAGTCTTATAGATTAGGTGCCATCACGACCCCTATGGGGGAATTTTGGTTGTGACAGCCAATTAGGCCATAGAATCACCAAATCATAGAGCAATCAAGAGAAGTGTATGAGTACGGATTTATAATCTAACACTGCAAATAATTTTTCATATCAAATCAACAAGTCGTAACCTTAGGCATGCTCCTAAGGCATGAATATAAATTATCCCATAGTCATAGAATCAATTAAATATGGATAACAACTTCACATAATTCAACAAAGTACAATTCAAGTAAAACATACCGGATATGGTCAAGACCTAGCTACGCATATACGCTCAACACCTCACTTATAAGTGGCTCCTAAATCATGAATCAAGTCGCAAATAGATCACATATAGGGAGAATTCCCTCTTACAAGGATAGCAAGATACTTACCTTCGCTCGGCAACCTCAAATCAAGCAAAATCGTCTAACAGTCCAAATTCAACTCCAATTGACCCAAACATAGTCAAAATCAACTCAATAACATCAAATAAAGCAATAGGAAATAACCCCAAACAAAAAAGATTCAATCTTTACACAAATTCCCAAAAGTCAATAAAAGTCAACCCCCACCCACACGTTCAAGCCCGAGTCTAGGGGTAGATTCCGACTACCCATTGATAAGTTGGTATTTTACCAACTTATCTCTTCTTGATACTTAAGTTTTTGTATGATTTTTTTGAGAAACTAAGGGATTTATTGAGGTTTATTGGCATATTTCAGGTATCTAGTGATTTAGAGAAGATACGAAAGAAACCAAGTCAAAATGTGTTAAAATGAGAAAAACTGAATGCTGCCAGACAATGCTCTTAGTGATCGCGATATTGACATGCTATCGCGGAAGGCCAGGAAAATATATATCGCGAACACATGGATAATTCTATGAACGCGATGAAGAAAGTTGATCAACGGCTATTAAGTGCCCTACGCGAATGCAGGTTCTGGTTTGCAATGCAGCATTACTCATCGCGATCGTAGGCTTGTTTGTGCGAACGTGACTCACTCAACTAGGCAGAAATTTGGGAACTTTTGGCATTTCACGTTTCTTACCCCTAAACCATTTAATACACGACCTAGCTCATTTATAAAGGATCTTTGGCTGATCTATGGACATCTTTGGCATATCTTGACTAAGAAAACAAGTTTGGGAGCTAGGGTTCTTGCACACACACTTTGGTCTTGATGATTTGAAGCTTTTGGTTGAGAATTTCTTTCCCATTTATGTTCATTTCTTCATTTTCTTGCTTTGTATTGTATATCTAAGTGTGTAGTATTTTTTCCAAGACTTGAATCTTGTTTATGGGAATATGCATATTTAAAGTGTGGATTAAATATCTTGTTCTGCTTATGTATTGAACAATTTTTATTTATTATGAAGTGAGTTATTGTTTCTTTAATTCTTCTTGTTCTTTAATGTTTCCAAAGGGATTAGCTAACCCTAGGACTCACCCATTAACTTCGAACTAATTTTGAAAAAATATAATTTGGGGTTGGGAAAGATTAATTCACAAAAACTTGAGGTGTTAACCTTCACTTTATAGATTCTACCTAGGGATAGGATTTAACTACTTGTAGCCATATTCGGGTGTGCTTATTCTCTTAATTATTTTAGAGATAATTCAATTAGAAAGTCTTGTTAGTCTTCGGAAGAAGCTAATATAGAATTATTACTCGAGGCTAATTAACAGATACTTGCTCATATTTGTAAAATCGTGAAATACATTGGATCATTACTTGAGTCTAATTCCCATTGTATCCATAATTTTAGCCATAGATCATTTTATTTGCTTTCTAGGTTAGTTTACATTTTCGCATTTAGACATAAATATTTTTTTAAAACCCTTTTATGTGTTTGGCTTAGCATAATAATTGATAATGCTCATACACGCCTAATCGCCTACATATTGTTCTCTATGGAATTCAATCCCGACTCATAGTTGGGTAAATTATATTGCATGCGACCGTATCCATTTACTTTTTAGTAGTGGATTTGGACGTCATCAAAATTGGCGTATTTAGGTTGTTTGAGAAATAAGCGTACGTGCTTTGGTCCAAACTTGTGAATATTTGTGTAATTATTTTTCTTATCTTTTTATATTTTTCTTGTTGTTTTCTTGTTAATTTTATCAGTTTTTAAAAAATGGAATCATGTAATGAAAATTGGTCTAATGGTAGTTGTTCATACTTTGACGACCCTTGTCCTTATTATGGAGGACCACACTCATGGCAAAATTATTTAAATTCTCCCGGGGGCGGATTGTGCGCACAATCTCAAACCCATGAGTGGAGTATATGTGATAAATATGGTGGTCAAAATGGCCATTGGGATAATTGTGCTTATTTGTCCTTCCCTTCCCCGAATCCCCACTATGATGATTTTACTTTTTGTGATAACAAGTATAGAGATATGGAAGTGGAAGAAAGTGAGCATGGTAAAAATGGAGAGTTCAAGCTCATGATGGAATGTCTACTTAACGGAGGAAACAAATAGCAAAATGCCTTGGATGAACTTTTGCAAACTAGTCTAAAATCCAAAAATCCTTATTTGGCACTTGATCAAAACCAAGAAGAACTCCCAAATGCTCAAAATGAGAGGATGATGCTCATGTTGGAGGCCGTTCTTAAAAATGAGGAGAAGCACAACTTGAAACTCGAGGACTTGAAACAAACACTAACTCAAAATGATGAGAATATCTTCACCTTAGAAGATCAAATGCAAATATTGGTTGAGGCTCATTATGCCCACCTACATGAGAGTGTGGAAAGAGTTCAAGAAATGTCTAATTTCGAGGAAGAAAGTGAGCGTTATCTTGAGGAATCAAAAATTAAACATCCTCCAACCGACTCCATGCTTGTTAGTGATGCCAAGAAAAATATAGAATTAGAGTCAACCGATGTAGTTAAAAAAATGGTTGAATTTGACTCTAGTTCGGGGGGCCAAGAGGATGTCAAAATCCAGTAAATATTGTAATTTGGAGGCTTGATGTCACATTCCAAGAATTTCTCAACATTGGAATTGTGTGATGATATGGGAATTGAACTACACGAGTCAATAAGGGATTGTGAAAAGGAGAGGCAAGGGCCATACATCTTACAATTTGAAGGCACAAAAAGGCAAAATGACATTCCTCATATGAAAGCCAAGAAATGCAAAATGAAGCAAATGGCATTTTGGCTTGATCATCTACTTACCTCCCCCCTCCCC